>SNQJ01S0107246.1:14889-29691 GCA_010110895.2 Picea sitchensis
TACTGACTTAAATTATGTTACTTTGTTCTATGAGCGGTATTTCATCATATAATCTTCCAAAAAAAATAATGCTACTACATTTATAATATTACACAACACGTTGTAATGAAATCTATCACCACAGTTTGAATTACAACACGGTTGACCAAGGCACCAAATGATCCAAGTGATACTAGTGCAGTTGAACCCATAGAAAAGCCCCAATGTAATATTTAGTTTGTCTTGACTTTGTGGACACCTCCAGTGAGGAGAAGTCAGTTCTGGAATGGTTGCATTTTATATGGTGGTTGAATCGTTTTATGCACATGTCCATCAATATTGTTCACCAACGATGAGTCAAGGAGTAATGTCTCTATGTTAGACACCAAAAAATTAGATCTAAGCTTGATATGGAAATCTTCCTATGGAAGAAACACTTCCAGTTAATCCAATTTGAGCGATCTCTCTACATCAACTACTTGAAATTTCCTTTCCTCGCGAAAGTAGAAAGAAAAATCTTTCATTTGTTTAGGAAGGATTGGTTTTTTCAAGAGCACACTCAACATACAATGCAGGGATTCTTAGAAATATAAAAGAAATGAATCCTCATATGACCCCCCAGGCTATACCATAGCAAGGGCAAGGGAAAATCTCGACAATTTTTTCTACATCACTTGACTTGAATCTTCTCAATTAAAGGTCAACATAGATATCATAAACTGAAAACAAATTTTCCATCACACCTATGAAATATATAATGTAACGAAGAATATGGAAACTGTTGTTTTCTTGTAAAATCCATATTAATGTCATGAAAATGATCAAACCAATACAGAGGCTTTGAAGAAACCAATTTTAAGCAATAAACAACACAATAAGAAGTGCATCAACAAAGAAAGCAACTACAACTCTTGTTGTTAAAAGTTCTTTTTTTCTCTCTTTAAATGACAAATGGGATTTAGGAACACTTTATTTAAAAAAAAATCGACTCTTGTCTCTTGGACAATGACGACACATCCTTCAAACAAACAATATATACTTCACACATAAATATAAACAAACTACTAACCACTCACACACAAGAAACATTTACTCTCTTACAAATACATATGTATAGAGGATCAACTCCCAATCTCTCGCATATTTCTAGGCCCTTTCATGAGGGAGTTACTCTAGAGAAACCATCTCTGATACCAACTTAGAAATTGGGAGAGAGGTCATTATGCACACAATAAAAGTGTTCTATATTTTATTACTCAATCAAGTAGATATTGTAACAACCCCTCCATTACAACTAGGAAAATTGCAACACAATAGGTATCTTTTTTAAGCATTAAGAAAATAGTGTTAACACATAATTCAAGAAATGCCTAATCAAAGACACCATAATTAAATAATTACAAGTGAATCATCATCATAATCAAATGACTTCACAACCAACGCATCAACATAGTTAGTAATGACACATAATCAACACATCATCACATTTAGATAACGATACATAATCAACAAGCATAATAAATGGTGACGCATGATCAACTCATCACGGTCAAATGGAATCATCAATACCTTTAATCGTTCAACTCATCACATAAAGATAACATACCAATAACATAAAGATACCACTCGCCCAACCTACCCTGCAAGGTTAGGACCTCTAAGACACATAAGAAACACTCAAGATCGGGATACATTTGATTGATTTTGACCATTTAAGCTCTCAGGGTTGGAGACTATTCTGAGGAACAAGGAGGTGTCTACATCCCACTAACACAATCAAGTCCAAAACCAACTAGCTAAATCAACAACATCCACGATAATCAATTTTATCAATCAATCAATCCTAATCATCAATTAAACATGGAACATGAGTAATCAATTGCATAACTCATCATATACCAACATTAATTCAAGGCGCAAGATTAGCAATTTCACAACAGATCATACATCAACGTTTAATTTCAAGATGCAGGATTACCTAATTACTAAATTGTTTTTTTTTACGTCGACATTATTGCAAGACGCACTAAATCCAATTACTTCATCATTTACACATCAACAATAAATCATGCAAGAGTAAATAAACTTTAAACAATCATACATCAACATAATAAACGGTGCAAGAGTATTCTCAACCTTATTTTCATGGCATAAGGATGTCTAACTACTTAACTAGTCATGCATCAATATTAAATTCATGGCGCAAATAAAATAATAAATTAATAATTCATCAATCATTAATTATTCAATGTGCGAGAGTAAACTATCGATTTATTTCATGGCGCAACAAATCTATCTACTCAATCAATCATACATCAATTTAATGGACGCAAGAGTAAATTATTACACATCTCGTCATACATCAACGTTATTCATGGTGCACAAATGGTCTAATTTCTTAAGTGGTCACACCTCAACATTAATCGAGGTGCACAAGTAAATTTAATTAATTAATTTATCAGTCTTCAACATTATTCAAGAGAGAACAACGAAATGTGGGGATGAATTGTGCTAGGGTTCTTCTTTGAAACCTACCGCCATCCACCGCCTTTTCTTCCATAGCCACGACCATGGAGGTTAAGGGAGGGGATCCCTCATCCCCCTCCTATAGTACTATCACAGGGAAGGAGCACGACTCCAATCACTTCAAACACCCAACCTTCGAACTCCTGGATGACATGCAGACATAAATCTAGGAGGATGAAATGTCGAAGGAAAAACCGATGGACATCAGCTCGGAAACTAGTCAACCAAGAACCAAATGCACCTCGGAACCCAACAAATGCATTCCACAAGCTCTGATAGCTCTGAAATATACCATCATCTCACCGAGAATGGAGGATCAGAAACAATATATGAGAGAATTTTCTTTGATGGGTAAATTCCTGGGGTTATGGCCTTTCAAAAAAGACCTGTTCAAATGGATTCACCATTGGTGGAAACCCAAGGGTCATTGCGACCTCCAACTAGGATCAAAAGGCTTCTTTATGATCATATTTCATAATCTGGAGGACATAAATCGAATCTTCAAAGGGAGGCCATACTTATACAACTCAATAGGCCTGTTTATTCGATTTTGGATGAAGAGATTCAGCCCAGAAAAGGAATACTTCACCCACGCTCCAGTTTGGCTAAGGCTATACTCGCTCCCATAGGAATTTTGGTTGAAGGAGATCCTCGCAGGGATTGGAAATACCATCGGTAGATATGTGAAAGATTCGGAGGAAACAAAAAACGAAGGTACACTTATTATGCATGCATCTGTGTTTATTTAAATATATCAAAACCCCTCCCTGGAACTATTATCCCAGATTAACAAGATGAGGAATCGTCCCAAACCCTAGATTATGAGCACATCCCCTTCCACTGCCACAAGTGTCATGAGCATGGACATCTATTCCAAGAATTCCCTTTAAATAACCCCCCCAAGCCAGCTCAGGAGGACTTTGACAAACCCAAGGATGACTTCACCCAGGTCACGGTTCGTCGAAATCACCAGGCAAGAAGGGCACCCCCCCAGGCCCCTACTGGACCCCCTACCGATAACTCTTTTGATGCCCTTCAAACTCTGCTGGATACCCCCTCATCCTCTACCAACCCTCTGACAACCCCTGCAACCGATCAAACCCCTGCCATGCATGATCCCCCTGGCCATTCTTCCTCACAACCACTAGCCATGGCGGCCTCCCTTCTAACCACTCTCGGGCTAGAAATGGGGGATCCAAACACAGACTTGGAAGATAAAGAGTTGGAAGGTATCGATATGGTGCATATGGAACAAGCCTATCATGAGCATCAACTGTATACCATACTTATTGACCAGCTGTGTAAGGTGCAAAAGTCTTCCTTAACTCATCTGCATTAGGTAAATCCCGAGCAAGCACAAACCTGGGAATACAAAAAGAAACCTCCAAGGAACAACGCAAAACTACAAAGGAGGAGAAAAAGAGAGGCAAGAAACTAAAACACTAGCTCATTCAGGACATTTGTAACTTTCTTGTCAACTCAGGTCAAATTCATTTGATCTCGGACAGATTCCCCCCCCTCCAAACCCCACCTTCCTCATGAAGATACTATCTTGGAAAATAAGAGGCCTTAACGCAAAGAGAAAACAAACCTTTCTCAAAGATAGAATCAGGAAGGAACATCCAAACATACTACTCCTACAGGAAATGAACTGTGTGGGAACAGAGGCACAGACCACGCTTCAATGATGCTAGACATAGGAACAACATGTGGAAGTGAACGCTAAAGAGGCAATAGGAGGTCTTACACTGCTCTGGAATCCAACCACCATTCTACTTGACAACTTTTTAACCTCCAAATGGACCATCACAACCTATTTTCACCTCATTGGTTCGAACAAACAAGGATACATAACAAACGTCTATGGACCCACCAGACCAGGGGACAAAGAAGCATTCCTCCAGCACATGGAATGGGTAGCAGAACACTTAGGCCCCCAAAGGTGGATCCTCGGGGGTGAATTTAATATGATCATAGGGATGGAGGAAAAAAATGGAGGCAATCGCTCCCTGGGGAATGACCGCATGCTCTTTAATAGTACCATAGGCCTACTAAACCTCATTGGCATCGAAACAGACAATGGATCATTTACCTGATCCAACAGACACTCGGGGGCCCAACATGTATCCAGTAGAATATACCACGGGCCATCATGATGGGCAGCCTAGAATGGAATTCCACAGTCATCAATACCACGGGTTCAGATCACTAGCCAATACTTCTAACCCTCAACATCACTGGAACCCCAAGCAGAAAACCTTTCTGTTTTGAAAAATTCTGGTTAACTCACCCAGATTTTCAAGAAAACATCAAGGCTTCGTGGGAAGAGGCAACCATCCAAATAGGAACCCCGCTGTACAGATTTCAACACCGACTAAAAAAACTCAAGCAACACCTCAAAATCTGGAACAAGTCCACCTTCGACGATATTTTCCAAGAACAGGAGCATCTACAACAGCAAATGCAAACACTACAACAACAGATCCGGACACTGGGTCTAACAGAAGCTCTAAAAACACAGGAAACACTCCTCAACAACTAGATCGTAGAAAGTAAAGAGCAGGAAGTTCTCTAGAGACAAAAATATCGCATCTAGTGGCTAAATGAGGGGGGGGGGAAGACCAAATTCTTCCACAGATCCATGGTCCAGAGGCGCCAAACCAATCTACGAACACAAATCTGCATAAAATCACAATTTTATGTTGTTTAAATTGTATTTTTGAATGTAGAAATGAATTCACCCTGCAGAAAAACCTCAAGAACAATCAAAATTAAACAGAAAATATGGAATATCGTGAGTGTCTAAACATTTAACCTTTTAATTGTTTTTATGAGAATCATGTCAAACATATCTCGGTGAAATCATCATTTTCTATTATTTAAATTGCATTTTTGAATGCATAAATAGATTCAACACTCTCAAAACCATTTTTGAAGATCCAATTATATCGAATCAATCACTCAAATCTAGAGTTCCAACAATTTGTAAATAAATTTTAGACAAAATTGATGAAAAAATATACATGTAAAAAGACCAAAAAAAAATAAAAAAATACAATTTATTAATTTGATTATCATCAACGATATTACCCACACCCTTGGCCATGTATTTTCAATGTGAGAGTTTGAAATCAAGAATTGTTGACAAACAATTAATTATATGTTGAGCAGTCGTTGAAGAGGCCATATGTAAGATGACTTCATGCTTTGTTCACTTTTGGAAGACATTTGAGAGCTTCAGATTTAAAGGCTTCGACACTTGCGAATTCCAAAGTATATAGTAACCCTTGTGATGAATCTCTTTGAAATATTGGCTCGTTCGTCTAAACTCTTTAAAAAAATTCATCAATAGTGTCATTGTAGTTAACAATTACAATATTGAAAACATTGATATTTCTTATTAAGAAAATTAATTTTACCACACAAGATTTCAGATTCTATATGGATTTGAGATGACATTTATGACATGTTAAATGATTACTTTTTTCTTGATAATAATATTATTAGTCCCTGTAGAAGAAGGCGTAGAATCTATATTGTTTGAACTAGAATGTTTTAAATGTTAACATATCCAAAGTTTTGATCATCTACAATCTTTTTGAATTTTTATTATTTTTATTTAAATGTTTAGATATCCAAATTTTTGAGCATAGATACTCAATTTTATTATTTTTTGACTTCATATTAGTTTGTCCTTTGACTATAAATTTTTGCATGATCTCTATTGTTCGAACTATTATTATTATTATTAAGTACTTAAAGAGGAATTTTTATTATTAAGTACGTAAACAGGAATGACACACTACATTGTTTTTTAAATGTTTACATAACACAAGGCCCTTAAACAATCCTGACAACCTTAAATGTTTACTTAACANAGTTAACAATTACAATATTGAAAACATTGATATTTCTTATTAAGAAAATTAATTTTACCACACAAGATTTCAGATTCTATATGGATTTGAGATGACATTTATGACATGTTAAATGATTACTTTTTTCTTGATAATAATATTATTAGTCCCTGTAGAAGAAGGCGTAGAATCTATATTGTTTGAACTAGAATGTTTTAAATGTTAACATATCCAAAGTTTTGATCATCTACAATCTTTTTGAATTTTTATTATTTTTATTTAAATGTTTAGATATCCAAATTTTTGAGCATAGATACTCAATTTTATTATTTTTTGACTTCATATTAGTTTGTCCTTTGACTATAAATTTTTGCATGATCTCTATTGTTCGAACTATTATTATTATTATTAAGTACTTAAAGAGGAATTTTTATTATTAAGTACGTAAACAGGAATGACACACTACATTGTTTTTTAAATGTTTACATAACACAAGGCCCTTAAACAATCCTGACAACCTTAAATGTTTACTTAACAGGCTTGTCACAATACATTTTCCTCCGATTTCTGGATACAATCTTGTCTGCAGTGAATTTGGGCAATATTGTTCTCCACCAACATTATTGGTTCACTAGTTGTTTCTTACTCATTGGTTCCCTAGATGTTGCTTATTGTTGTTTTCTTCAACTTTACAAAGTTGAGGTCCTGCAGCTACAGTTGGACCTCTTGGTGCTTGATCACTGGTTTGTTGTTTGTTTCTTGCTCTTTTTTTATTCAACTTTGCAAGGTTGAAGTTCTACACATGCAATTCGACCTATTCTTTCACTTTGAAGGGTTGAAATCATGCACCCTTGTTTTCTTCAACTTTGCAAGGTTGGTGTCCTGCATCTGTAGTTGGACCTGTTGTTCCATTTTGCAGGGTTGAGATTCTGCACCCACAATTGGAACTGTGCTTCTATCATTCCCCATTCATGAGTAAGTTTCAATACCATAGTTTCATTCCTATTCGTTGTTTTATGTTTACTATTTCGAGTTTGCAGGTAAGAATTTTCAATACTAGGAAGTGTTGAAAATCAAAATAAATGTAAAAAAAACTTGAAATAATACCTCAGTGAAAATTCTCTTGCAAAACGTCCTTATACATGACTACTGGGACCAAATAAACAAGAGTGTATCCCCTAAAAGTATTGAATAAGAAATATTGTCACATTTGAATGTCAATGAGGAATACATAAACCACCTCTATCATATCCATATTGACATATAAAAGAGGAAATAGGATGTTCTCCCCATATTTATGTTCTTGAAACCATATGTTTAGTGCAATTTTCAGGTTGTCCCATTCCAACCACATATGCCCACTTTCATATACTAGAAATCATACCATAGCTCTTTGGAAAATGGTAATGCAAAGGGATTTTCCAAACGAATTCAAAGTTTTTATTGCGGAGCAAGCATCTACAAGGACCTTGCCATGCCTTCTTTGCAGTTTATGACAGGGCAAGATTTTATTCTCTGAGGAAAAAACACACATAGTTTTTGATTTTATGTTGGACTTTGGGTCTTCCAAAGAATCTTCCATCATCATTTTCATATTTGGACATCGTCTTGTGGAAATGATTCTTTGTAACTTGAATGGGCAGTTCATTGATCTATTTCAGACTGAGTTTCCCAATGTGCAATTTTAGATATCTTCTTCATCTTGTAAAATAATTGAAAGATCTTAGAATATCTTCTTCATCTTATAAGATAATTGAAACCTTAAGAAGTTGTGCTATGTGTTGGTTCCGCTCCTGTGGTAAAAGTCCATAATTCCTAGTTATTCCACTTTTTTTTATTCGACAGACCATTTATGTGAGTTTTCTGAGAAAGACACATCAACAAGTCATTTCATATCTGCTTAGTGTTGATTTGTGAAAATTGGGGATGAAAATAAATGGTTAATAGGATTGTAAATATATATACAATGGCTACCGAAACGCTTATAACATGCACACCTAGAATAAGTTCAAAATGTCTTAAATACTCAGTCTTTGTACTGAGAAAATTTGCAGTGTTGTTTAATTCACATTATCTCTTATATATGGTTCAACGCTCACTATAGTTGTGTTTGTTTGTCACATGCTATAGCAACCATAGAGCATTGAATTTGACACGAAGAAGGTTGAAGGATACATAGAGGAATTGGTATGCAATTCCGAACTTATAGTTTTCTTTTTTTCTTTTTTCTATTTGCATATTATCTAAACATAGCTAAGAAACATCTTGAAATTCACAACTTGAAAGATGAAGCAAGTAACATACGTTGAGTGGTATCAAATAGATAAAAACTCCATTGTACATAACAACATCGACTATGTATTGCATAACAATGGGATTTTTAGATTAGATGCATTCTCGTATACTGTGAGAGATTGCCTCTTCGATGCATTTCAAGTTATATTTCATTTCTGTTATTCCTTGACCGAGTTGCGCAATGGATTGATAGATCATTTATTGGCCTGTTTAAAAAATGGCAATGTTGAGGCATTAGAGTCATATCAATACGAATTGGCATCTGATTTTCTTTGCCAATTGCATGGAATCCATGATGTCAGTACGTATTTTTCAAAGATGTGGTTTTCTACATCTACAACTCTTCCTGCACATAAGAGGGGACTTTGGGGATATACATTTTGTATACAATGGCTGGCCAAGTGGTTGAATATATCAATTGGAATTTGTTCATTAACAAGAAAAAGAAGATATCTACTATTCAACAAAACTGCATCTAGGGATCCATATTGCTTCTTGTTCGATGATGCCAATACTCTAAGTGGTTATTATGAACCACTACTCTATAGAAAATTATCCATATGAAATCTTGAAGGACCTACTATTTACGAGTCCCTCACCTACAAAGACCTTCAATCGCATTGGAAACCATCATATACACTCCCATGGATTGCACATATCAACAACTACTACATCTACTTGTGGAGATAGTTTGTTCAATGCAATTTGCCATTTGATAGCAACATAGTTTTATGTGCACTCACTATGTCTTCACACTGTGCAATCCTTTTGCAATGCAATTATAGGTGGCTGTCAACAGACATTTAACTACTTGCATCAACAAATTTTACCATATATCATAGAAAGTATGCCGATAATTGGAACTTGGTAACAAGACCTTGTAAACATGGCAATCCCATATGAGAAATGAAATGTAGAGGGTGGAACATTCTGTTTACAATGGATATCTATTATATTAAGAGTAAATATTCATGTTTGGTCAACCCTTTCAGATGGTACTTTCCATTCCTATTGTATTGATTCAAACTACGATCGAACATTTGACATCATATCGTCGAAAATAGATATGCCACACATCCATCATCAACCTTTGATAATAAATACTTCCAGTTCAATATCCATTGTCCATGCCACCGAAACTACATCGAATCTGCATAAGCATCACATATTTTCTAATCAGGATGAAACTCATCCTAATTTTCATCAGGTCATACAGAGCTTAAACAAAAAACATAGATTGAATTATCACAACTTGAAAAAGGTCATACGTGAGAGAAACAAATACATTGGTACACTTCCTTATAGACCTTTGGGTTGTACAACCAATCATCATGAGGTGAAAGGGAGCTTGACCAAGAAACACAAACTCACATATCAAAACCTAAAAAAACTTGTGCCTGCACAACACAATCACATTTTCACATCACATTCCACTAGAAATATGTGTTCAGCAGATTATTATGTGATGCTTATGTATATGGTGAGGAGGTAATGCTCATAACAAATGCGATTCCACCTTCAACATGGCTTGTCAACAAGTGAAACTAGTTTCCAGTGGAAACCATAAGTTAACCTACCACATGTTGAAAAAACAGATACGTTGGAGAAAAAAGTGCAATTACATATCCCACAATGGTCGTGATACTGAACAAGAGGGAAAAATCACATATCATACCCTAGAGCCAACACCATGCACTGCTAGCATTGAAAACCAATAAACACTTACTATGCATTCTTATCTAGGGAAGAGAGATGCAAAACAAATATATATGAAACAAATTAAAGACACTCCTTCCATTGCATGTGTGATTTGTGAGAAATTGAGTTTCTCCAAAAACACTAATTCTTTCACCCTCGACTTGCAAAAATATAACCTTGGCTTGACACTAAATTATAGAACATTTTCCAGTAGAAATATTTGTCTTCCATGCAAACAATCACTTGAAAATGGAAAATTGTCACACTTTGCAACACCTGACCAAATAAGATCTAACACACAACTAGAAAATGTAAGTACACCTACAAAACTTGAGGAGAGACTTGTGTCTCTGCGAATTGCATTTTCACAAATCAGAACCTGGGGCTATAAACAACCTCAAACAGGCTTAACATGATCAATTATTAATGTGCTTGTCGAACTAGATGTTGTGCAAAAAGCCCTGCCACAATTCATTAGCAAGACAATGACAATTGTTGTAGCTCTCAAAATACATTTGCAATACAAGAATGCATACTAGACAGGTAAAGTGTGTGTGGACATTTTCATGAAAGCATTAAAAGAATTATGTTCCAAGGCCCTGTACAAAAAACACAACATCTGTATAAATGATAACTAGAACAATGTTCTTGAACAAGGAAGTGACAACTCTGCACAAACTTTTGACACTACTAGTGAATTTGATACAAGCGATGAATTAGAGAATGAAATACCTGTTGAAAAATTGATACATGGATTCACTCAGTCACAACGAATTCATGACTTGCAAGACAAGATTGTCAAAATTTCACTTGTTGAAGGGAAACACCCACTTGGAATATTCAAGGACAAATTTGTTAAGGAAATGAACTTCCCAACACTGTTCTATGGAGATCCATGTCCCAATGACATCACAGAACGATTCAGCTACAAAAAATAGTTCAATGGGAACTGCTACATTCAAGTGGTAACTTCTCCTGTCACATAACAAATTTGTTTTTCAAAACAATGTGCATAATAATTGAGAAAGTGCTCTCTTTCATTTGGATATGAATAAGAAAATGTCACCTACAAGGAAGAAATTTATTGGCCATAGATGTCAACTACAAAGAAAACCTCGAAAAAATCCTAAAATCTGATATTGGATACATAGATTTCAAAAACATTTGCATCTCTCCTGACTACTTGCAACAAAACAAGAAAACTATATTTGCAATGATATGACCATTGGGACCCCCAACATTTGTCATCACATTTACAAGTGCAGAGCATCACTGGGATCTATTGGTGGCTACGATGTATGCATTGTATAGGAACGGGAAAAAGAAAAAACAAACTGATACATTAGAAAATGATGACTACCTCATAAGAACAAACCCAGTGATGTGTACTCGTTACTATAGACATAAAATAAATTATTTGAGGCAATTGATATGTCATGATGAAACGTTCTTTGGAAAAATATCAGACTATTATTTTTTGACTGAGTTCCAGAATAGAGGGAGTGAGCATGACCACACACTATTATGGATAGAGGGTGCATCGGTATATGGAAATGACAACAACTCACAAATCGAGCAATTTCTGGACAAATACATAACATGCAACACTGATCATTTGGATCCATAACTTGCCAAAGTTCATAGACATTATCATACAAGAAGCTGTAAAAAACGAAAAAATCCACATTGTAGATGCAACTTCCCTATGCCGCCAATGAGAACAACAAGAATCATAGAACCAATTAGTTTAGAGGACAATGTTCTCATTGGGAAATCTAAATCTTTGTTCTCATTTCTAGAACAACGAGACTTTGATGAATTAATGAGCTTCGAAGACTTCTTGGAAGAACTAAATCTAACAGAAGATGAGTACATCCAAGTGATACAATCTACACTTAAACAACCAATAGTTTTCCTTAAACGAACACTTTCACATATTTCGAACAACGGTTTCTCCAAAGACATGCCAGTTATGTGGAATGAAAATACAGATGCATAGTATGTCCACAATGCATATATTGCAGCATCATATTGTACCTCGTACATGAAAAATGTCTACAAATCTATGAAAAGTGCAATCAGAAGAATACGCAAAGAACATGAAAAAAGTCAAATTGATGTTATGCAAATGATACGTACACTTGGAAATACATTACTTAATCTTCAACAAATGTTTGTTCAACAAAAACTCCACATTGCACTTTCCCTTCCTCTGAACTGTAGTTCAAGGAAATATGTCTTCATAAACACATCTCCACTTGACAAACACACATTTTTTCTTAAACCACCATATTTGCTAGAACAAGAGCCTAATAATTCAGAGGACATGATATGTCGCTCTATTATTGATTATTACCTCCAACGTCCATCTCCTATTAAGCATATCTTCCTTGTAGAGTTCGTATCACATTACAAAACAAATGGTACACCCATATTAGAAAGAAAAAAAAACACAAATGTAATATGCTTTTTCAAATACAACAAACACATCGACTAAAAAAACTATTGTAGAGAAAATATATTTTTGTACGTTCCATTTGATCAAAATGAAAACACATTAAAACATAAATTCCCTACATGGGAAGCTCCATATATTTCTTATGAGACTATAGTACAAACCAATGAATCTATATTTACATATTATGTTAATCCAACATGGGGTGATTTAGAAAGTGCAGTTCATGAACTAGAAAACCCTAACAATAATGATGAGACATTAACAAACCATAAAAAACTAGAACTCTTTGTGAGTCATATGACTTGAAAGTAGATTTTCCTTGTCCTCGAGTAGTCACAATTGAAAAACATATCAATCTTGTCTTTCAAGTCACAAAACATCCTTTATTTATTGAAAATAACGAGTACTACAGAGTTAGACGACTGTTGAATCGAGAACAACATGAAATCCCAAAGGACATTGCAATCAAAAAACATTTAAACATGCACACTCGTGTGCACTTGTTCCTTACAGGCGGGGCATGAACATGCAAGACATTCACAACGAAATCACTATTGTAAATGCTTATACGAATCTATGATTCAAACAATTCGACTGACCCTATGAAACCAAAGGGACTAATAGTTTCATATACAAGAAAAGATCCATATAATGCAGGTGGAACAATAGTCCACTTTGCATTTTTAATGCCTTTTAACAAGTCACATTTTGTTCCACTCAACAAGGAAATGTTAGATACATTGTCTAAGCTTTATGACTAACTACAACTTGTCTTCATAGATGAGGCATATTTGATTGGAAGTCACTTCTTATATTCCATTGACAATTGACTAAGAAACATAAAACATGTGTACACCTAATACTTTGGGGACATTGACATGATATTTTGTGGGGATGTTTACCAAGCGCAACCCATCCAAGCTTCTCTGATATTTGAACAACCTCCGGTCAATATGAAAATAGTGACGCATGACTTCTGGAAAAAAAGATATAAAATTTGTTGAATTACATACTACAATGTGCCAGACAAATGAAACATTTATTGCAATTTTGAATAGAATGAGGACAAATAGCCAAACATGTGATGACTTAAGATATATCAATTCAAGGTGCATGTGACCTACACCAACAAACATAACCTTCCCTTACCTGTTCTACACAAATATGGATGTTTCAATGCATAAAAGGTATATGCTATCGCTCATTCTTGACAATTATATCATCATCAATTCAATTGACCTTGAAGAAGACAACCATGACAATGTACCATGTCATCAACATAAAACCCCTTTTCCTTTGCAACTTGTACTAAAATTAGACATGTTAGTTGAAATGTATGCTTGCAACTATGATTCACAGGATGGCTTGGTGAATAGTGCATATGGAATACTCAAAGATTATACCAAAACAAAAAACGTTGATGTCCTCTGGATTAAGTTCCATGATCTGCATATCGACCACAAACAAGAAAACAAGTTATCTTATATATATAATTCAAACAATGCACGTGTTTGGACACCTATCTTACGAATATCAAAACCAATATCGACATCAGCAAAGACAGGTCAACTAAAGATTCAAAAATAGTTTCCAATTAAACTTGCATGTGCACGTAGAGTCCACAGATCACAAGGGATAACACTTGATAGTGTTGCATTCGACCCTGTGTCAGAAGTATAGACTCCTTGTATTTGCTAAGCGCTCTTACAAAAGATAACTTCAAAGTCAAACATAAATTTGATATTTAGACGAAACGCCTTAGGACTAGTTCAAAATGGTATCTACAATATGATTACCAATCCATACAAACAAACTCATCTGTATTAATTCTCTCACTTAACACACGCAACCTACAAGCACATATGGATGATATAATCAATTACTATGACACAATGAAATCCGATATGTTGTTCTTGCAGGAAACATACATGACATTATCCATGCAAAACAAACAATTTCCAAATCACAATTGCATATCAAGTTACATTA
>SNQJ01S0107247.1:1072-23530 GCA_010110895.2 Picea sitchensis
ACAGAACTTAAAAGACTGCCTATCATTTCGAAGAAGAGTTTTTCTCCCTTTATGGGTTTCCTTGTGAAAATCTGTCTCTGTGTATATCTTATGTGTGATTGATGCTCATTATTTATGATTGTCCATATGATGTATTATATTGATGGTCACTTGATGAAAGATTAAAAATGGTTTAATAGACTTAAAATTGTTTAAGTACAGTAACAACTGATTCACCCCCCCTCTCAGTTGTCTTAGTAATTTCAACAAACCTTGGCTCCAAGAGCACTCTGAAGAGATCAATCCAAAACATAATGCCAAAGTAAAGCGCTAACCCTCCTTTTATTCTTCTTCGCTACCCCTTCTAGAACTTCCCCCCTTTGACTTAATCCACATGACCCTTATTCCCCTTTACTTTTCACTTAAAGATTAAAGTCACATTTTCCTAATGTTTAAGTGACTATTTATCTTAAAGTTACTTTTTAACCCCTTTTTAATGCCAGAAAGTGATTAATTTGCCTTTAAGACATTTCCGGATGCTGGAAGTCCCTTTTTCATCATCCCAACCTCTAGATCTTTTCATCCCGATTCCAACGAGCTATTACACTAAGGCGTCCCTTCAAACAATATGATCCGAATAATACCTTTAGTGCATTTAATTAAAATATGCTCAATAATATTCCCAAATTACGGGAATCATCGAAATGCTACGGAACCAATATCAAACTGTGTGGAAGTGACCTTGATGATGAAAGATGATAAATGGAATAGGCTGGGCCCCATATAACTCCTCCAAATCCTCCAAGCTCATAGGTAACATAATCTCACCCCTTTGTTTTCGCTGACAGAAACCCTTGAAGTCATCTCCAACTGTATAATGGGGAAGCCCAAAATGGGGACATTATAGTCCTCCCTTCCCAAAGATTGCTTGTCCTCGAGCAATGCCACCTCACTCATAAAATCAACAAACTGCACCCAACTGAAAAAGAGAGTGATCCTTGGGTCCCAAACCAATCTGGAAGAAATGAAGCACCCTCTGCTTAAAGTGTTGTCCTGCAAGGTACTAGCACGAGAGGCCTCCTAAATACTGTCAGTAAGTAGAGTAATCAGATACTGTAAAAACTCGATCAACTCCTCAGAGAATTGCTCATCCAAAAAACCAATCCCATGCACTCCAGTAGTAAGCTCCTGAAAGTAAAACTTTCTCTCCTCTCTATCAGTCACTGAACTGCTAAATTGTGTAATCCCAGGGTCCCAAGCTAATCTCAGAAAGGACCCACCATGTTGATGCTGTGCCACTCTGATCATAATGGTCTGATCACCCTGCTTAGATTGCGCTCTCCTCTACTGGACCCCCAAACTGAAATCCCTGAAAGGACTGAACTCACTATCCTGGATCATGTCACGCTAAGGCATCTCAGTGAAATCGAAGCCTGCTGACCCACGGATAGACTCGATCTTGGGTATCTTTAGGGAAAATCTACCTCGCCATATAGAACAAAGCTCAACAACTCCTCTCACAACATCCCCACTGTGACGCAACCCAATCACTGGCACGATCTTGTCGATCATCCTCATCATTTGAAGCAGTCTATCACTCCGATGAATGCCAGGATCCCACCACCAAATTGGAAGTCCACCACTCCCAATGCATGTTGAAATATCTGTGAACCGATCCAATAGAGTCTGGATCTCCTCCTGTGCACTCTGTGCATTGATCACAGGGTCCAAATGAAAGACCTCTGTCATGGCCACAATGTCACCTGTTTCAGCCAACTGAATCAGGTGAACCTCCCATGTCTTGCTGTATATAATGAGGGCATCAAATAACAACAATAGACGGCTCTGCCACTTTTTGCAAGATTGGGAAGTGACTAGTGTGTTGGTCAACCCCAAGGGCATGACCCAAAAATCATAATGAAGTCTGGAAGTAGACCTGTGAGTATCCCGTTCCCTGACCCTCATTTGATGACATCCCAGATTAAGATTGGTCATCGAGGGTTATGCTGCTCCCTGAGGTTCACCCATCCACTCATCGATCCTGGGCAACCTCAGCTCAATGGTATGCTCGAAGACTCCGTTGGGAGGTCTCCCGGGCAGAAACACACCACAACTCCATTGTACACTACCGTGTGCCAATGAATACCCCTGCATATTGCTACCTAACACTGAATCGTCCAGTACCATCCTGTATCCTGTAGGTGCTACTGTATCCATCGCTCTACTGATGTCGCCTGAACCTGTATTCCAGAGCATACCCATGTCTATCATATACCTGTCCACCCAATCCATGGATGCATATACTTCCTTGTGGGCTGGTTCACAAGGAATGTGCTCAACTATTTCCTTCGTAACTAAGCCTTGAGCCTTTAGTGGGCTCTCCAGAAGGAACGACTCATGATCCCCATAATGCAAAATAAGAGCATAGTTAAAATCCTCTGTGTCATGCCTCTCCTCAAGCATTGAGAACTCTGAATGCTCCTCGTGCAGGATCGTCACAAGAAGCTCCTCCCTCAAATTATGAGTGCCACTCACGCCCCCATGTGTCACGACTACAAAAGATGATGGAGTCTTTGCTGGTGTTAATGATGAAGAGCGTGCCAAACTCAGTTGGTAACAAAGCTCCTCAGCCTCCCTTTTCTTGTCTCCAGTGAACTTGAGAGTAAGGTCCCTATCCATGAACAACTACAAGTAATCTGATTTCATCTGCTCTAGTGCTTCTTTGATGATGTGTAATCAAGTACTAGTGACTCCACCTGTAACTCCTTTTTGTCTCTCCTCCAACTGAGTTTTCCACATAAGGTCTTCAATAAACTTATGAGCACCATCTGCTCTCGTCAACACTTGTACAATTTGCTGCTCTGTGACCAACAGTTGGTCCTCCAAATCTTGCAATGCTAAGGGTCTTTGTTCAATTTCATCATTCATGTTGAGGTACAGTCACGCCCTCATCATCATAGGCATCATAAATGGGATATGGTGCTGAATCCTCATCATGCATAGGTGCTATCATGCTATAAGCATCATACACAAGAAAAGATGTTGGATCCTCAACATCAGTTGATTGGAACATTTCCTCATAGTCATCATAAGTAGAACAAGATGTTGCATCCTCATCTTTTGCTGATTTGAAAACTTCATCATAGGTATACCCATCCAACATACTAGTGTCATTGGCCTCATTGGTTAGCTCTAATGGTGTATCATAGGCTGTTGTTTGGTCTTCCTCTATGCACACATCCTCAACATAGCTAGAAGCATGCTCCTCCATTTGTCCTTCATGCTCATTTCTCTTCAATTTTTGCGTTGTGCCTTTAAAGGAATCCTTGTCCAAATGCTTGGGCCAACTCCCGTACTTGATGGTGTAATCGTCTTGGTAAGACATGGTTGCCTGGATATCTTCCCTTAACGCCTGGTACTCCTTGAAGTAGATGGTAAAATCATCATCCTGACCCTGCTGCCCCTATGCTCCTGTAGGCTGCTCCTCAAGGAATGATGGAAATAATGGCTTAGGCATCCTCTTGCTCCCTGTCTGTGGGATGCTCTATGTTGGAATATGGGTATTTCTACCCCCTGCGTGAGCTCTACCTCCTCTGTGGCTTCCCTCTATGTGCACCTTGTCACCTCCACGAGGTCCACTGGGTCCTTCCTGTCCTACATCAAGTTGGTTCTCTCGTTGGCCCACCAGCTGCATGAGCACCTCAAGGGTCTGCAGTTGGTATCTAACCATCTCTGCATGTCTCTAGGAGGCTTTTTCCTATCTCTGGTTTGCCTCATTCTTCCCCTTGGCCAAATCACTCAGTATCCTTAGCACACTCTCCTCTGAAAGAGCTCCCATGACCCTCTCTTCCTCTGATGACTAGGAAGGGTTGTCCTCCACACCCTATAGTTCTTTTGTAAGTGATAGGTTCTTTGCTTTTAGGCATCAATAATCTCAGGCTGGCAAGATATTAATGCTTCGTGGTGCAATTTATGTTGTTTCTAATTGTGTGCTTTCGTCAAACATGTTGCATGCAATCTTTTTTGTTGGGTTGGGACTTTGAACAAACACTTTGGCAGTAACCCAATGACTTAGCAAAATACCACTATTTGCTCCTGGTGTATTATTTGTTGACTGCTTGGATTTCGTACTGTGGTTTGCAATTAATAGGAAAAGTTCTAGTTACAAGAGATGAGCACCAGTTATAGCTCAGACCAACCTTTATCTGTATATGCAGTCCCTACTCCTCAAAATCGACGCTTCTCCCCGGGAAATCGTTCCCAATGTTAGCACTAGAAGTCACACCTAGACTGCTGTAGATGTAAGCCTATTACCCATCAAAATGTAAATAGTAATGTTTTAAAGAGTGTGGCAAATGGATGCAAAACTCAGTTTAAGATGTCAATCACAAATCCTTCCATGAAATACACGCCAACAAACAAGGATTTGAATAGCTTCAAATCAGGGTTTAAGTGATATAAATGAGAGATGGAAGACTTAGTAAGAGAAGTGAAATATGTGTATCAGTTTTACATCAGGTATTTCTCGAACACATATGAAAGAAAACTCATTTGAATAAGAACTTCTTAATCCAAAGAGAAAAGCACTCTAATCAATTTGCATACAATACCACAATAAATCATTTACTGCAATAAAGAAACAACAACATGATGAATCCTTCACTAGAGACTGATATCAAAGTGAGATAGAAAAAGATGACAGTAGGATAAAGACTGATTTCCACCATTAAAAGTTTCTTGAATCTGGTTCATACATCAGGAAAACTCTGTTACAATAAAAGACTAAAGAGTTTTGTGTTCCACCATTCGAACCTCTTCTCCTATTACAATGCATCTTAAATAACCAAAATCATCAAAAGAAAGCTTTACAATTCGCCCCTTAACTTCCACATAGGATTCCATGCCTAAGGGAAGCGTGGCAACATGTGTACAACAAGAAAATAACAAAATGCTATTTTGAAGGAAGATGTTGGCAACATATAGAACAAGCCCTCAACAACTGATGATGTGTCTTTTATGCTTGCATCTCCTTGAAGCAGGTGGCCTTCTAATGTGCCACTGATCCTCTGAATGCTGGTACGAGCTCCCCCTGACTCCTGGCAATCTCCCTCGTCTCCAAATATTCATAACCCTGAGTTCGCAGCGCAACGCTGCAAACTGTGCTAAAACACCCGGTTCACAGCGCCAATGAGTCCAGGCGCTGCGAACTTTCCTGTAGCAGCCTGTTCCTTTTGCAAAAAGATTCAGATTTTTAAAGCTTGTACCAGAGGTAGTATAAAAATTCAAGATATGCTACAAACTTATTATCACGTGATATATCCTTGGAGAAGACACAAAAAGATGCTAAGTTTAGCTCAAAATTCAAAACCATCACTTAGTGTTGTAACTGCATGCAAAACAGTAAACCTTGACAAAAATGATGCTGGTTTAGAAGATCATCTTGTATTTATCTTTTTGTTCTGGTACTCCTTCTGGTAGCCACCTTAGCCAGCATATCTAAGTTCCTCTTTGCCACTTCTTCTCTAAAAGGCTGTAACTCTGCTTTTAATTTTCTGATTTCAACTTGGCAGGCTCTATTATGCCTATATACATTCTTGAGTTGCCTGTGAAGGGACAAAAACCTCTTAGCCAGGAACCTTGCTTTATCAATTGTTTCCTCATATAGATCCAACATCTCCTTTACCTTTATTCTAGAATCCAAATCTTCCTTTTTCAACTTGTCATTTTCAGCTCTTGCTTCCTTGAGCTGCCTCCTGAGCCTTTTGAAGGTAGGGTTAATTTCATGATGAGGAGTGCTGATATCAATAACCTCTATGGGCTGATTAGAAGACTGCGATTTGTCTTTTTGCTGAGCTGAAGTCTTTGCTATACCATCCTTCATGGGAACATGCTGTTTGGCTGCTGACCTAGTAAAAGGTCTTCTACGTTTGACTTTTTTTGCAACCACTGGTGGGGAAAAGACAATCTTTTTGCCTTTCAAGCTCCTTGATTTTCTTGAAGGAATCTCCACGGGAGTAGGTTTTGCCACAGGTGAAGCTTCTCTGTCAGGGGGTTGTGAAGGACCACCTTCTTCTGCTTCATCAATAGCCTGGAAAGATTTATCACTCCTAGTCACTCTTTTTTTCTTGCTTGAATCTGAATGCACAATCCTCTCAACATGGGTAGGAGTTTGTCTTTTGGACTGTGGTGTAGGAGCAATATCTAACTGAAAATGTGATGTAGCTAAGAAAGTTTCTCAGTCAGTGTTAATCTTCTTTAACTCTTCCATTACTAACATCTTGATTAGATTAGAGTGAAAAACACTGGTGTCTACCTACTTGGGCTTAGCATGGACTCTATCTAACATCTTGGCAATACTTCTGAAAAGGTAGAATTGAAGATTCATGGATTCTTTCCCAGTGAAGTGTAATAATAGTATGATGTGGTATTGGTATACCATATTGAACCTTCCTTCACATGTGAAGTACTTTTAGATGACTCTAAGCATCTTGTCAAAACATTCCAGCATATGACTTCTGGGCACTCCTTTAGATAGGTTGTCTCCTTGATATTCAGGTTCAAAGAATTCTTTGAGAAAGAAGAGTTTAATGACACGGCTTTAAACTACTTCTCACCACAGTCAGGTATCTCTGTAGCTATAGAAATAGAATGCTCAGAGACTTCAAACTCCAACATCCCCACCTTAGTCTTTGTCCCATTAAAATTAAGTGCAAACTCCTTGGCCACTTCATGATGTCCTCTCTGCATTTTTTGACAAAAATTGAGACAACCCACCTTCTGGAAAGCCTACTTGAACAATGGTTCAGAGTTGATGAGTTGCATGTCATATGGTTCAGTTCTCACAATCTCTCCCCCCTTGTGAGTCTTCCTGCCCTGCCGACTGTCCATAATTACTGTCTTGAAAAACACTTTTTGTAGCCTCTTATGACAATTGTTATGTGAAATATAGAGTAAAACAAGGATTTTAGGGTTTTATAACAGTGCTGATATACCTGGAGTTCACTTGTCTGAAAAATTATGCAAAGCAATGGTATAAAGTGGAACAAATTGCAAGTAGGAATGATAAGAGGGGCAACAATTAAGTTTTGAGTAAAAATGCAGACAGGAAAAAGATACAACTCCGTGTAAACAGAGGGTTTGCAGCGCTAATCACCAGTTCGCAGCACAATAGAACTAGATCTTATGAAGGACTGAAAATACTTTTCATGTCTGAGAGGGAACCTATAACAACTGGTTAAAGCCTGGGCTTTAGATTGATTTCAAAACTGACAAGGGTTTGGTCAATCAAAAGACAAAGGGTTCACAACGTCAGTCTGCATCGCGCAATTTGTGGTGCAGGGTTAAAACAAACAGTTCACATTGCATAATTATTAGTGGGAAATATAACTTGTTTGCAAAGGGGAACTATAGGATGACCCTGAGATAACAATCTTAACCAATGAGCAAGGTTTTAGAACACCAGAACAATGGGTTTGAGAGTTAGCAGTACATGAACATTAACTGTTTGCAGCGCCAACAACACATAACGACCTTTAAGCATCATACAAATCGTTAAGGGGTACCTGGTATGTTTGAATTTAGGCTGGTGCTTTGTGAACTTGAGCTGGACTTAGAGGGAGGCATCCAATCTTGAACAATCTTCTACAGCCAGTTCGCAGCGCCAATTTTCAAATTCTAGTAGCGCGCTTCAAGGAAACTGTTAGAGTTTGTTCCTGGTCATAATCTTTGAAAATCATACTGAATGAAAGCGCTGAAGACAATGAAATCTCTCTTGACACCTTTCCAAAGTGCAATGATGAGAGATTAGTGCAATGAGGTACTTCTTAGTACGCTGCAAACTTTTAGGTGAGTTGGCAACAAATAGATCTGACCTCTGACTTGACCTCTAAATGGTTGGAAAATGACATAATGGAAACTTGTGTACATCTTTGAGACAAGACATATCATGATGATGATGTTTTTAGACCAAGAGTGTGACCCATGTGGACCCTTATTCTCCTCATGATGATAATGTTTATAGACCAAGAGTGTGACCCATGTGGACCCTTATTCTCCTCATGATGATAAATAATACCATGACACTAAGGCTCTAAACCAAGACTAAAACAAGACTATGCTTATGGAAAAATCAAAGAATTGAGTTATGACATGAAATATAACCCAAAGCCTAAGACTTAAAAACTCTACGACTCAAAACAAGACAAAACCAAAGTGTTTTGACCCCTACACATCCTATGTGCTAACACCCAACATGTGGAGCTCGACCCAGGCAGAGAATTTGGCCTCCAATCAGCTAAAAATCGACCCCTCTACAAATAAACTCAACCCAACAATGATATATTTCATCCAACTAAGAGATGATTCGTCCCTAGCCAAAGAAAAACAGCCACAACCACCTATAACTCAACCACATAGCAGTAACTCGGCTCCTTCAGCAGAATGGCGGCCCATTGGATAAAATACGACCTCTCTACAACGAAACTTTGGTCCTATTGTAGAAGATAATCAATGACCAACCACTCGTGAAACATACAACTTATACAACTTCCAGATCGCTCCTTCTCCAAGGAACTCTGTCCCAACAGAGATAACTAAACCCAAGAAGAGAAAAGGCGGCCCTTATAGTCAACAATCAACCCTTACTACACTAACTTGACCTCCAACAAAGGGAATCGACCCCTCTCTACAACAAAAAATTGGTTCCAAAGGGAATGGTTCAACCCAACAAAAGAATATTCGCCCAACTGCAATTCCCTGCTCAGGATGAGGTAATTCAACCTTCTCTTGGCTTACTGTTTTCACATTATAATGGTTTGGTTGTAGCTCCAAGGGTACGGCCACCTCAAACCAAATTCAACCCCCTTCTCAAGATGATCTGACCCACCAATGAAACTCATTCTCCTATGATAAGAACAACCCTCTTCTGATAGAAATCGACCTTGCTGCACAAATAGACACTTTCCCAGCATTGAAATTTATTCTTCCTACAATAGATTCGGTCCACACTTAAGAGATCATCGTAATAGTTAGAGATCTCGGCCTTGTCCAAGCTAACACAACTCTGCCAAAGGAAACACTGCTGTGAATGTAAAAAAAGCTCGGTCCACACATTAGGATTTGGCCTTGGTATTACTGTTTCCCCTCAGGCTGGCAAGATCTCCAGCTTTGATACCATTGTAATATCCCCAGATAGCTAGGACGTGATATTATGTTCTTTTGTGCAATAAGTGTTCTTTATGCTCTAAACTGGTTGACAAAATTTTACAAACAATTTGCATGTATTCTACTAATAGGACATTCCATCAAACATATTGCATGTAATACAAATACACTAGAAATAGAAGAGACAGTATGTGGTATTTTATTATGAATGGAATCTAGAACACAACAAGAATAAGTCTCTAATAACAACTGCAATACATCAATGAAAACACACAATATCAAGCCAAAAATTTGGAATTGCCATGGCCTCCTCAATAGATAAGATCAAACCCTCTAAGTGCCACAACCTCTCCAAGCAAATTGCTACAACCCAAAACTGAAGTCAAATCACAAGATGAAGCTCCAATGAAGATCCCTGATGGATCCTCCTACTTGTCTAGCTAGGGTGGATATTGCACCACCGAAACTAAACTACAATGGAAGGGTTTTTCCAAAACCCCAACGAAAACCTTGGCTTTGTAATATCCCTAGGCCGAACCCCATTGTAAATATAAATGTAATTGTACATATAGGATGATGAGCCAGGATACTTTGGGGCTAGAGTGCCTTTGTATGAATGTATTTTGAGGCCAAAGTGCATGTATGGTTATTGGGCTGGTGAGTTTGAAGCTGAAAGGCCAACGAGCCTATTTTTGTAAAATGCAATCACACTCAGTTTTGATGAAAACACATCACTACTGCAGACCAACCATGTAAAAGAGTATGGGGGGCTAAACTCCACCAGAATTAGAAAAGGGGGCTAAGAGTCTGGGGAAAAGGGGCTTAAGCCCAGAGGAATATTTTATTAATATTCCCAAAAATGTATAAAGTATAAAGTATGGATATTTAAATATATCCAAAGTCCTTATGTTGAGGAACATATCACCTTGTGAGGGAATTCATGTGGAACCAAGCTAATTCCCAACACAACAAGTGTTAAGTTGGGAACATGAAAATATAATTGGGGAAATTTAGTTCCTTTGATCATCTTTCCATCATTATTCGCACCTCACTAGCTCCATGCTATTGTCATCTATACCTTCATGTTGCTAGTACCGTACCTGTACCTGTACTAGGACCTTGGTTAGATTTGGAGCTGGACTGAAGAGGCGGATTGTCAGGCTCGTAGGACATTGAAGAAGTGGGTTGTTAGGCCTGTAGGACATTGAAGTAACGGGTTGTCAGGCTCGTAAGACATTGAAGAAGTGGGTTGTCAGGCCCGTGAGCATTTTCTCTAGGTTAGAGAACTACTGGGAATTGATTTCCCAAGGTGCCAAACTGCAACTACAGGGCTCTGAGACTACCTGTCCGGCCTGTTGCTAAAACCCCAGAAGGGAAGTGGAGCAGTCAAAGGATTGTTGAGCAGAGAAGGGGCACACTTCCTGGGGTGGGACATGCATGTGGGGAATGAGGGACTATTGGCTGTTAGTTTGAATTGGCACCTGTGTCTGAGTTTGTATGTTGTTAAAGAGACCTTATCCTGGTAAGAAACCCTTTACCGAGGTGGAATTTAGCCCCAGCTCAGGGGTGACCCATTGCTGAAAGTTTATGAGCGGTGTGGTCTAAGGCTGGGAGGAACATGGAAGGTCTGCACGCAGTTGGTGTTCTTTTTACTAAAGATAAGTGTTTAGTGTGTGTTAATTTATGTCTTATGTTAATATTTGTTCAATTATTCTTATGGTTTTTTCTGTATATGCTGTAATTGTATATAGATGTTGTCATCCGCATTAATTTGAGCAATTGCAGAAGTATATCAGTTACTTTAATGGTATTAGAGTTTGGAAATTTTGTGTGGCGTGGCACAACCTGGGTGGATGAGGACGTTACAAAGTGGTATCAGAGCCCAGTTTTCAACACTGAGCCTGCATGGGCCAATTATTAGAGGGAAAAACTGAGATTTGCAAACTATGCCGACAAACTGTTTGATAGAATGTTAGAAGATGTCTGCAAATTGTTCAATAAAATTATTGCAGTGAAATTAAAGGAATTTTGCAAATAATTTGGAAGAACTAAGCCCATGAATTAAGTATAAGCAAATTTTAGTCTCTAATTGAGCGGATTTGGGCCTGTAGATGGTCGAAAGTTGAAGTTACAGAGCGACCATGGTGCCTATGACAAATTGAAGCGAAATTGGGAAAAAGTCCCTGTTGACTGCCTATTCAACTAGGGGGTCAACTCCATGTGCCATGAAGATATGCGTCATCAGATGCAAATATGTCGAAGACAGTTTGGTTCTACTGGGCAATTTATGCCTCCAACACAAATTTTTGTAAATGAAATTTCCGCACCCCTGCGTGGGTTAATAATGTAATAGGTCTTCATGGTCATAGTTAGGTCAGATACCTTGAGATGTTTTCATTGGGAGAGTTCTTTTCACCGAGGGTTTTTTATCCTCAGGTTGTCAATTGGGCTTTTCAGCCTGGTTGATTTCCCTTGAGTTTTTCCCTCACACCGGCAATAATTCCTCCAAAGTGGTGAACGACGTTCTAATTGTCTCATTCTCTTGTAGCTATTGTTTGGGAATGATGTAAATGACCATGCAAGACATCATAGAAAGTTTCGCGGAATTCCGTCGAGTCTAGATAGGTTTTTTTTAATTAATTAAATTTAATTAATTTTCCTAAGGTTGGGATTTTAATTATTTAATTAATTAATTGTTTTTGAGCAATTATTGTAAAAAATAGGCCTTTGGGTTTTTGATAGGGGTATTTGTGCTTAAAAGAAATGGAAAGGCACCCCCTACACCCTTGGGCCAAGTTTCAGCTCAGTCGGACAAGTTTTTCTAGGCATTTGTCCACTCAGAGTGTCAATCAGTTAAAACAACAATTTTAATTGCTAAGTATGACATTGCCAAAATGCCATTTTTTGGAATTTTTGAGTTAATGGGGTGAAGTAAAGTGGATAAAGGCATGAGAGATGTTCCCTAACCTACCCAACCCACTCCCTAACCTTTACACCCCTTACACAACCCACTCACTAAATACCCATGCCCCCTAGGGGGATTTGTGCCCCCCCTCACATGAAAACCATTGAAACTCCATTTTATTGATTTATGGGCCCCTCCCATGGGTAGTGTGCCCTTCCTAGCCTACCACCTCACCCATTGCTTGTCCCCACATGCCAAATCACTCATCCAACTCATCAATCCTCGCCCAAACCATAAGTGGTGCGCCCCTCTCCTTGAGATTCTCTTTCTCGCTTGGTATTTGACACTTGGATCTCATCCAAGAGGGGTGAGTTTGCCTCCCCAAGCATAAATAGAGCCTCTCCTCACTCATTTCTTCACCAATCTTTGAGCTAGTGTTACTCTATTGAAATTTCTCCCCATCTCTCTTGCTCTTTGCCTCTTGCTTCCATCCCATTTGCTCTTGAGAGTCTTGGAGCAACTTGTTGCTGCAACACTCTCCCATTGAATTAATAAAGCTTTGGAGGATTTTGAATCACCAAGAGTATTCTGGTTGTATTCTTTCATATGAGGTGATCTTGTGATGTTTAAGTTTCTTGTGTAGCATTGAGTAGATCTTTGGCAAAGTAGTTTGCTAGGGTAGATTAGCAAAGAGTATTCTTGCTGGTTTATTTAGGTTGGATAGCTGATTATTTGAAGTATTTCATGTTGTTAGTCTATTCATACATATTATCTACTTCCATGCTTCACGTTTTGCCTTGAGTTTTGCAGGTTCACTTCAAGGGATTGTTGGGAGAGCCTCAAGAAGGAGTCCTCCCTCAAAGCCTTCTCAAACTCCTAGTTTTGTAGTCTGATTTTTCTGTTCACTTTTCATTCATATTTCATTAAACTAACCATCTTAGATCGGTCACATATTTTTACATTTTATTTGGAGATTTTATGTGAAAAATTTCTGCGTAAAAACATAAATGTTTCTTAACTTTGTTGTGTTGTGCAGCATTTCCAGCAAGCATTTGCTTGCTGGTTTTTGTAGGTTCTTACCAGAAACAAGGGGATATGTTGTTGAAATTCACCCACACAACACATCAAAAGGTCAACCTTTGAGTGGGTAACAAGTCTCTCTTTTCTCTCATTCATTTCTAGTATTGTAGCAAGCCCCCGGGAAGTTCCCTTGATGCTTGCATTCTCTTCTTTCATTTCAGCCATTGTAATTTATTTTCTTTAATTAGTTAGTGCTTACACCTTGGGAGAGTGATTGGCTCAGCCAACCCCCCAAAATCGTTGGGCTCGAAGATAGATTTATTTGAGCATTCTTTCATTTCTTGCCCCATTTGTCATTAGGACAAGGTTGTGTGGCTAGGGCTGTAATAATAATTGTTGTCAATTTCCTTTACAACCCTCTTTGGCACAACATTGGTAGGCTTGCCTCCACCTTGTGCCATTGTGAGTGGTTTATTGCTATTTATTTCCAAGTTTTGCTTACATAATTGCCTACACCTTGGGAGAGTAACCCCCAAAATTGTATGGCTAGGATGTTAATGATGTGTTGATGTTTATATGGTTTAAATGAACTAAAATGATCTAGAGTAATCATCACATATTATATCATCTTAGTTTAAGCCCTTAAGGCGTATTTCTATTTACATGCTTTAGTTTTATTTTTTTGCAAATATTTCACTCTTTGGCATGGTATCTCAAATGGAGTAGATTACATGGTTAAATAACATGTCTTGAAGCAATCTTTTATTTCTTGGGCACACATAACTCTCAAGCTTTCCTTTGGTTTTGATATGTAAATGGTGTAGGAGTCGGCTTTCATTTTCAACAAATATCTTTTCTTAAGCATGCCAACTCACATGGAATTGCTTATGTGTTTGAATGGTTAAAATCTCAAGTGTTGTTCCAATTGGCAAGCTGTTCTTGCCCCTTTCATAACATTTTATTACATATCTTGCACATGCTATGGGTTATCAAATGATGATGTGAATGCCCCTTATTTTCAGCTTTTCTTTACAAGTTCATATGTGTTCATAAGCTTCAAAGTTCTGATCTGCAAATACACATTCACAACAGTCATTTACAGTTTCTGTTTTGGGCATATTTCATCATTTTTGAGCACCTAAAACTTATCTAAAACACTCACAACACATCTTAAGACTTAGTCCTAAGTCATAATAACACTTTAGACCAACTATGACACCTATTTCCACCATCTTCACCATCTAAAACGGGTTTGAGGAAAACAACGGAAGGTGTAGGCAGGGGACTGTCTCACGACACACGGGATGTGTCCTTTCCGGGAAGTACTCTTACTTTAGGGTTGACCGTGAAAGCTAGGGTGGGCCTCGTTGCCTTACTATCTTGAGCATTCGGCAGTTATTTGGCGATAGGAGAAGGAGGAGTAAGGCTTGACACTTAGTTAGAAGGGTAAATAAAATTTATCATATCTTTAAGCAACTCTTAACCACTTAGTCTTCTAGACAATCTTTACTTGGGTATATCTTATGATGGTTGTTTAGAAATTTATTTTGCAAGCACACGTACATCTTTCAATTTGTTATGGAATCTTATGGTTTGATTATGTGTTAGATCTTTTGAGTTTGGTTGAGCATTTATTTTCCAAGTATTTTATATCTCTCAATTTATGCTCTTTGTGGTGTGATTCAAGAAGAAGTTGTGCATCCCATTTGGAGGCATCATCTTTTTGAATCTTGAGTGATTTTATGGTTGCCATTGAAAAATAGTCCAATTCTTATTGGGGCATGCTTGGCTTTATGTGAGTGATCTCAATACTTTGAATATATTTTCTCACATTTCAAGCATCTTGTTTGTCTTGTTTATTTGTATCTGGTATATTTGTATCTTGTTGTAACATCTCTTATTCATTGTTGTAAGTAATTGTATATCTTTGTTGTGGATTAATTGTAACTTTTGTAATACTTGTAATATTTTGTAATTCAACCCCCTTGAACATAGTTGACCCCGTTGCCCAATCTTAGGCACTAGTCTTAGTTGACTTAGGGAAGGGTTTGCTTGACATTTTATTAATCTTGCACTTTGCATTTGCTGCCTTGGCATCATAGGTCATTTTTCCCCTAAACCTTTAACAAATTAAAACCAACTCCTAGAACATAAATGCTAAATCACATCTAGTAACTAGGGTCTACCCCCCTTGGCTTCCCTAGGAGTAAGCCTAGAAGGAAGAGGTTCCAGTCAAGGTGACAGTGTGCACTGTGAACCTAGGCATTGTGCCTCCAAGGACACACTAAGTGAGCTGGACTTTGCTCACATTTGCAAGTGTGTATTAGGATGACAACATCTTTGGCGCCGTTGCCGGGGATAAGTAATTTATCCTTGGTCAAAACGACTTAACTTAATTTTTTTAAGAACTAAGTAATAAAAAATTTAGTCCCTAAAAATTCATTGAACTTTTATTGGTTGATTTTGTGTGGTTCCTTTCCAAGTGGGGACTCCATTGAAATTTTTTGTCAAGTATACTACTAGGAGCACTTCACAAGGAGTGATTTATTCTTTTCCTGAACCTGAAAAGGTTTATAGGAGGAGGCTAAATCACCTTGCTCCTAGGAGACTACTTGAAAGTCTTGGAGAATAAACACTCACTGATATCCAATACTTGTTCCAAACCAATAATCAACAAATTGTTAATAATCCCACTAATAATCCTAACTTAACAATGAGTATCTTTTTGAGACCTTTGAACTTTGCAACAATCCAAGGTTCCCCTCATACAGTTTCAAAAAAGTCCATTGACAAGTTGCCTACCTTTCAGGGGAACAATGCTATAAGTGCCAAGTCCCACATCCTCAACTTTCAGATGTGTGTGGAAAGGTATTGTAGGGGTCATGATGAAGAAGACGTACATATGGCTTTGTTTGTATATTCTCTTGAAGGAGATGCTGCCGAATGGTTTACTGATTTTTCCGCAGCTAAGTTTAGCACCCTTGAGGAAATACTAAATGAGTTTAGGAAAGAATGGGGTGATTAAAAGGAACATAGATTTCAGCTTGCTACTCTTACCACTAGTCAAAAGAATGAAAATGAAACAGTGGTAGAATTTAACACTAAGTTTAATAGCTTGGTGAAAGGCCTTCATAGGGACATTAAGCCCTCAGATACTGCAATTTTTATTTATTATATCGAGGCATTTGCAGGTGAAATGAGGTATGCCTTAAAGGATAAGGATCCTCAAACTTTAGAAGCAACACAAACTACAACTATAAGAATTGAACAGAATATGCTTGAGGCTAGGAAGTCTTAACATTCTTGGTTTTACTAGAGGGTCTTCTTCCCAACTTTATGATGAGAAGAAGAAAAGTGTTGAAACTCAAAAACCCTCTAATGATGGCATTAAGGAGCTCACTCAATTGATTAAACAAATGGAAATTAATCATGCTAATCAATTGAAGGAACATGTTAGTCAAATGAATGCCATGCAGGATCGGTTGATAGCCATGGAAAGGGGCCAAGCTAGTAGGCCCCAACATAGGCCAAATGACAAGTGGCCTAAGAAGCCCCCTCCCCAAGATCAAAGACCACCGAATCCATTTGAATCCACTAATTGGGTTGAACACTAGGTTATTCATTATTGTAGACCTTGTGAGCAATTCCACGATGAATCGACTTGCCAAGTTTTCCTTCACTTATATGATGAGACGGGACTTTATGGACCTTCGAATGAACAAGTTAATATGTTTGGTCTTGAGCTTAATGTTGGCATGTATGATTGGATGGATTCTGATGAACTTAATGGGGGAATAGAAGACATGAATTGCATGGGTGATGTTGTGGTGGATAAAGTAACAGAAATGTTTGGTCCTAAGCCTACTCCACAAGAAGTAGCTGAAATGGCTAAATTTAAAGGCATTTCCTATCAAAGGAATGGGAACAAAAGTCAAGACAAAAACCAAGCAAACATTCCCAAGGTAGCTCCAACTCCCCCTAAGTCAAATGTGCATGCAAACTCAGAATTAAATATTGACTTAGGAGGATGGTTAAGTAATGCAAAAATGTTGGTACCAGTGCCAGAACTTATGAAGATTCCTTCTTAGAGGGAAAAGCTACTCAGAGCCATAGAAAGTCCTTCTCAGAAGAAAGTTGACATTCCACCAGCGACAGCTTATCAGGATGCACCGGTTATTCTGCAAAATATGGATAGGGGAAACAAAAAGAATATACCCTTCTTCCTATCCCTGCTAGTGAATGATTTTATCCTTCATAATTGTATGCTAGATTCAGGAGCTACCTCAAATGTTATGACTAAGAAAGTAATGGAACAATTGAACTTAAGAATATCTAGACCTTATCATAACATTTGTGCTATGGATAACAGGACAATTGAGGCGCATGGTTTGATTAAAGGATTACAAGTACACTTAGCTGCTTTCCCTGATATCATGATTGAAATGGACATTGTTGTAATTGATGTGCCAGATACTTGGGGTATGTTTCTAAATAGAAAGACTGCTGCAGATTTAGGTGGTAATTTACAGATGGACTTAACTTATGCCACCATTTCAACTCCAAATGGTTCAGAGTTTAGATTAAATAGAGAGTTGGAAAGAAAGCATCATGTGGAAGATTCTAGGAAGACGAAGAATGAGATTGTTTTTCGGGAAGTAGAAATGGGATGTTATGAGATAGAACATACCCCATGGTTTACTAAGATGGAACTTGACAACAAACCCCCAAGCATTTGCAATGTTTGGGACCCCATGGATTCTTTTGATGGGCTTTTTCTTGAGGAAAGTATGGATCAAACAGATAATAGTGTGCCTCCTTCAGAATCAAAGTCAGATTTGGATTTATCAGTTAAAAATGTGTCATCAGCTCAACCTTCATCAACAGAATCAGTTAAAAGTTGGAAACAGTCAGATGGGATTCTTGGGCCACATCCTCCTTACTTAGGAGAAATTGGGAAAGTAAAAGATAGAATAAGTAATGAGAATCTGATGCCAATTACTAAGGATGATAAGGTTAACATGGATAAAGTAAATTATATCATCCCTAGTAAAAGGTATGCCAAGCCTATTGAGAGAAAAATAAGTTCAGAAATTTTGCACTTGGCACCTATGGAAAACCATTAGAATTTTTTTAAGGGGAATGGCCCCAAGTGGCCTAAGGTTAGAAACCGGGATTCACATGAAGGAATAAACAGTTAGCATAAAGTGTATCAGTCTTCTAGCAACTCTTCTCAACCAGTGGGATGACATAAAGTCAGACATGCTAGTGAGAGGACCCCTCCTTGAAGTGTTTCTTCATATGGCAACTTGGTGTCCAAAGGGACACCCTTTGTAACATATCTCTAACACCTTCTCCTTGTATTTCAATTTTGTATTGTTTCATTCATTATGTTGATATATTACTTAAATTATTTCTATATCTAGATTCATTTTGTGGATTATGATGTTGTACTTTAGTTATTTCATTGAGTAGATGTTGTTTTATAGCATTTGTTTCATTATATATATGTGTAAGTTTATGTTGGATATTGGTGAGCAACTTTTTGTAGAATCTTTGGATTCTCATTATGCTCTCAGTCCCATTTGAGAAGATCGAACAAACGCCCCCATGTGGAGCCAGATGCTGATCGCCTATTCAACTTCAGGGGTCAACTCCTCATGAAGATATGCATCATCCCGGTCACCAAATATGTCCAAGACAGTTTGGTTCTCTTGGGCAATTTATGCCTCGGCTGAAATTTTTTATGCATGAGAATTTCCATACCCCACTGGCATTGGAGTGTATGTCATAATATGTTTGCATGAGTCATGTTTAGGTCAGGTACCTTGGATGTTTTCATTGGGAGAGTTCTTTTCAGGGTTTTATCCTCGGGGTTATCAGTTGGGCTTTTCAAGCTGGTTGATTTCCCTTGAGTTTTTCCCTCACACTGCAATAATTTCCCTTGAGTTTTTCCCTCACACCTGCAATAATTCCTCCAAAGTGGTGAACGACGTTCTAATGGTCTCATCCTCTGGTAGCTATTGTTTAGGAATGATGTAAATGACCATGCAAGACATCATAGAAAGTTTCACGGAATTTTGTCGAGTCTAGATAGGTTTTTTTTAATTAATTATATTTAATTAATTTTCCTAAGGTTGGGATTTTAATTATTTAATTAATTAATTGTTTTTGAGAAATTATTGTAAAAACTAGGCCTTTGGGTTTTTGATAGGGGTATTTGTGCTCAAAAGAAATGGAAAGACACCCCCTCCACCCTTGGGCCAAGTTTCAGCTCAGTTGGACAAGTTTTTCTAGGCATTTGTTCACGCGGAGTGTCAGTCAGTTAAAACAACAATTTTAATTGCTAAGTATGACATTGACGAACTGTCATTTTTTGTAATTTTTGTGTTAATGGGGTGAAGTAAAGTGGATAAAGGCATGAGAGATGTTCCCTAACCTACCTAACCCACTCCCTAACCTTTACACACCCCTTACACAACCCACTCACTAAATACCCACGCCCCCTAGGGGGATTTGCGCCCCCCCTCACATGAAAACCATTGAAACTCGATTTAATTGGTTTATGGGCCCCTCCCATGGGTAGTGCGCTCTTCCTAGCCTACCACCTCACCCATTGCTTGTCCCCACATGCCAAATCACTCATCCAACTCATCAATCCTCACCCAAACCCTAAGTGGTGTGCCACTCTCCTTGAGATTCTCTCCGTTGTTTGGTATTTGACACTCGGATCTCATCCAAGAGGGGTGAGTTTGCCTCTCCAAGCATAAATAGAGCCTCTCCTCACTCATTTCTTCACCAATCTTTGAGCTAGTGTTACTCTACTGAAATTTCTCCCCATCTCTCTTGCTCTTTGCCTCTTGCTTCCATCCCATTTGCTCTTGAGAGTCTTGGAGCAACTTATTGCTGCAACACTCTCCTATTGGATTAATAAAGCTTTGAAGGATTTTGAATCACCAAGAGTATTCTGGTTGCATTCTTGCATATGAGGTGATCTTGTGATGTTTAAGTTTCTTGTGTAGCATTGAGTAGATCTTTGGCAAAGTAGTTTGCTAGGGTAGATTGACAAAGAGTATTCTTGCTGGTTTATATAGGTTGGATAGCTGATTATTTGAAGTATTTCATGTTGTTAGTCTATTCATACATATTATCTACTTCCATGCTTCACGTTTTGCCTTGAGTTTTGCAGGTTCACTTCAAGGGATTGTTGGGAGAGCCTCAAGAAGGAGTCATCCCTCAAAGCCTTCTCAAACTCCTAGTTTTGTAGTCTAATTTTTCTGTTCACTTTTCATTCATATTTCAGTAAACTAATCATCTTAGATAGGTCACATATTTTTACATTTCATTTGGAGATTTTATGTGAAAAATTTCTGCGTAAAAACATAAATGTTTCTTAACTTTGTTGTGTTGTGCAGCATTTCCAGCAAGCATTTGCTTGTTGGTTTTTGTAGGTTTTTGCCAGAAACAAGGGGATATGCTACTGAAATTCACCCACACAACACATCAGAAGGTCAACCTTTGAGTGGTTAACAAGTCTCTCTTTTCTCTCATTCATTTATAGTATTGTAGCAAGCCCCCGGGAAGTTCCCTTGAGGCTTGCATTATTTTCTTTCATTTCAGCCATAGTAATTTATTTTCTGTAATTAGTTAGTGCCTACACCTTGGGAGAGTGATTGGCTCAACCAACCCCCCAAAATCGTTGGGCTAGAAGATAGATTTATTTGAGCATTCTTTCATTTCTTGCCCCACTTGTCATTATGACAAGGTTGTGTGGCTAGGGCTGTAATAATAATTGTTGTCAATTTCCTTTACAACCCTCTTTGGCACAACATTGATAGGCTTGCCTCCACCTTGTGCCATTGTGAGTGGTTTATTGCTATTTATTTCCAAGTTTTGCTTACATAATTGCCTACACCTTGGGAGAGTAACCCCCAAAATCGTATGGCTAGGATGTTAATGATGTGTTGATGTTTATATGGTTTAAATGAACTAAAATGTTCTAGAGTAATCATCACATATTATATCATCTTAGTTTAAGCCCTTAAGGCGTATTTGTATTTACATGCTTTAGTTTTATTTTTTTGCAAATATTTCACTCTTTAGCATGGTATCTCAAATGGAGTAGATTACATGGTTAAATAACATGTCTTGAAGCAATCTTTTATTTCTTGGGCACACATAACTCTCAAGCTTTCCTTTGGTTTTGATATGTAAATGGTGTAGGAGTTAGTTTTCATTTTCAGCAAGTATCTTTTCTTAAGCATGCCAACTCACATGGAATAGCTTATGTGTTTGAATGGTTAAAATCTCAAGTGTTGTTCCAATTGGCAAGCTGTTCTTGCGCCTCTCATAACATTTTCTTACATATCTTGCACATGCTATGGGTTATCAAATGATGATGTGAATGCCCCTTATTTTCATCTTTTCTTTACAAGTTCATATGTGTTCATAAGCTTCAAAGTTCTGATCTGCAAATACACATTCACAACAATCATTTACAGTTTTTGTTTTGGGCATATTTCATCATTTTTGAGCACCTAAAACTTATCTAAAACACTCACAACACATCTTAAGATTTAGCCATAAGTCATAATAACACTTTAGACCAACTAGGACATCTAATTCCACCATCTTCACCATCTAAAACGGGTTTGAGGAAAACAACGGAAGGTGTAGGCAGGGGACTGTCTCACGACACACGGGATGTGTCCTTTCTGGGAAGTACTCTTACTTTAGGGTTGACCGTGAAAGCTAGGGTGGGCCTCGTTGCCTGACTATCTTGAGCATCCGACAGTTATTTGGCAATAGGAGGAGGAGGAGTAAGGTTTGACACTTAGTTAGGAGGGTAAATAAAATTTATCAAATCTTTAAGCAACTCTTAACAACTTAGTCTTCTAGACAATCTTTACTTGGGTATATCTTATGATGGTTGTTTAGAAATCTATTTTCCAAGCACACGTACATCTTTCAATATGTTATGCAATCTTGTGGTTTGATTATCTAAGTGTTAGATCTTTTGAGTTTGGTTGAGCATTTATTTTCCAAGTATTTTATATCTTTCAATTTATGCTCTTTGTGGTGTGATTCAAGAAGAAGTTGCGCATCCCATTTGGAGGCATTATTTTTTTGCGTCTTGAGTGCTTTTATGGTTGCCATTGAAAAGCAGTCCAATTAGAATTTGGGCATGCTTGGCTTTATGTGAGTGATCTCAATACTTTGAATATCTTTTCTCACATTTCAAGCATCTTGTTAGTCTTGTTTATTTGTATCTGGTATATTTGTATCTTGTTGTAACATCTCTTATTCATTGTTGTAAGTAATTGTATATCTTTGTTGTGGATTAATTGTAACTTTTGTAATACTTGTAATATTTTGTAATTCAACCCCCTTGAACA
>SNQJ01S0107248.1:0-16503 GCA_010110895.2 Picea sitchensis
CTGGGACTTGATGAGGGTTTTGAAGTCCTCTCACCTAGTTACTGGAAGATCACCTTCCAACCTAAGTGTTTTTGTATGGCTTTCCCACCAGGTTAAAGCATGTCCCTCTAACTTCAGTATGGAAAATGATATATTTTGTTCTTCATCTATATGGTACACTCTAAAATAAACTTCTAGTTGTTGCAACCAATTATTTAGTTTTAATGCATCGATCTCACCTTGGTATGGCTTTATGTACACTTTTGCTTCCATCATGAATAAAGACTTTGGAGGGTTTTTGGATTTGGAACTCGATTTCTCTTTCTCGAGTTCTTTACGCAACTCCTTTTCTAGGTCTTCATTATCTCCCAATTTCCCCTTTAATCCAATCTTTGGATTGGAGCCTCCAACCTCTTCGAACTATCTAAGATTGCTTGCTAGAGATTCCATGAGGAGGTTCATATTTCATTTGATATCAACGACCTACACTTCCAACCTCGCAACTCTCTCTTCTGTTGGATATGGGGGGTTGTTATGAATAGACTTGTCTGCCATGGATAGGGTTTTTGTGACTTCTCTTTAAGTTGATTCCTAGATCACACAACTTCCCACAAATACCCAAAAGAAACCCACTTTGATACCAATATGATCTGAAACCTGATGTGGATATTCCACTAGAAATTTCATCACAACATATCTAATAAAATATTGAAATCTTCACTGTGAAGGTTGATTTCCTTTAGATCTCATATTCTTTAATTACTGGCTTTTTGCTTAAAATTTATGAAATAATTGAAATGCAAAAAATAGAGAACAAAAATAATTACTCACACACCATCCACAAATAAACACAAGATATGACCTGGGAAACCCAATAGGGGAGAAAACCCATCTAGAAGGTGAGGTCGCTCTACTCTCTTTTCTTCAAATGCAAGTACAAAGAAAGAGGCATTGTCTGTCGAGTTGTCTTTGACATTGTGGCCTATATAGATGCTACATAATCTCTCCTCCTTTGTTATTCTCACATAATACCACTCTCAGATGTTTTTCTCATCTATAGAACAAGATACAATGCAAAAGAATGGAACCCTTTCTCCTCCTAGTGGAATGATATTTAATATAGCCCAATAACCATCTAGGGTTAGGGTATTGACTTCCTCAAACCTCAACTAGTGATAAGGTTTGGACCTTCTAGAATGTTCTAGAAAATCCATTATGTGTCTAGCCACATGCGTTCAAGTAATGAGGGCTCACGTGGCATCCACTCGCAGCATGGTGATCAATAAGGTAGGTCAACTTGTGGGAGGCATAAATTTCGCATACAAACTCTGATTGAGGTGATTCTTGTACCTTTAGAAATGTGTTGGTGTGTAGAATATAGATGCTTTCTTGATATTAAGGTTTGGACCATAAAAAAAAAAATTGTTTGATGCCTCAAAATGGCTCTGAAAGATTTCAGACGATTTTTTGGACTCAAATTTCCAAATTGGGACCAACCACTAAAATAGATCTGCAAGTTGATTCCTCCATTTTTTTCACCCATAAAGCATCGAGATAGATGAAAAATAATATAATGATCCAATATGGATCATTGTTGAGTTGGAAATTCAATAACCAATAGAATTTCAATGAATTGGGTCAATGATAATCGTTGAGTTGGGCATATAAAAGTCAAGGATGATTATGTGTCATGTTTCTATTTGACAATATTTAACCATATATACACCTCACTTTTGTTAAGTTCTTGATCAGATCATCTTGAGATATGACAAATATATTTGAAATGCTAAATATGAAATATTGTATATTATTAGTACTTCCATTATTTATTCATTATTTATTGTATGATATCTATTATCATTTATTTATTGTATTCACAATATTCTTATATATTGATAATAATTTGTACTTCCATTATATATTATTATTATAGCTTACTTTTTATACAATATATTATTATTATATGCATTGCACTAGAGAAGCTAGGTGCATTCTACAACCTAGTATTGAAAGGATTGCAATATGTATTCCATTTGTACATCCCCTATAAGGTCAACCCAATTTTACAATTTTATAGAAAACTCTCTCTCTCTCTCTCTCTCTCTCTCTCTCTCTCTCTATATATATATATATATATAGCACACTAACATATATCTAATTTAAGTACCATAGATTTGCAACTCAATTTTATTTTTATACCTCTTGCTGCTTAATAGATCCAAGATTTAAATGGATATATGTTTGTTATGATATTTATTGTAATTCCATTATTATTATTATTATTATTATAGCACATTATTTATTTTATGATATATATTATCACTTATTGTGTGTGCACAAATATCTAAACTTCTCATTATTATCTTTATTTTTCACCCCATAATTATAGATTAACCTAGCTTACATGTTAGTGGGATACGGCATACATGACTTTTTTTATATAATTTCTTTATGAGCTCCATTTTGGTACCAAATTTCCTTGAATTTAAAGACTGGAACCTTTTCCTTTAGCTAAAGGAGTTCCTCTAACTCACCAACCCTAACATGTTGATTTTAGAGTAGCTTAAAGAGCATATTCTAGGCTTCCTCCTTTTTAAGTTGGGATTTCAATCTCCTATTAACTAGTGGAAGGACTGGAAATGGAATATGGACAAGGAATTCAATAAATACGAGCCAACCAATGGTTATAAACTATGTTTATGCCACAAACTATGTTCATTGCTCAACAATGTAAAATTTGAAGACTCGACAATCTACAAGACTCTGTAGACTTCATAGACTTCATAGCGCATAGAAATTATTAGTGGAGCTAAAAAGGACTTATTTGCTCAATCTCTTACACTAGGTAGGGTTGGTGTCAGCCATCAAGTGGTTCATATTGGAATCCTTGAACCCCTATTCTCATTTTGTGTGTAGCTTGGAAGCCTCAAGCATGTATTTTGGCTCTATTGTTTTGAAAAATCAACCTAGAAGTGATTCTTTAAGTTGTGTGAGCATATCCTCCTTTCCCCATCTCATGGAAACTTTCTCTCTTTAGGGAGAAATGGCCCTAAGATGTCAAGTTTCATATTGCATGGAAATTTATTAGAATTCAAGTTTTCTTTTAATACAGAAAAAATGAATTCATATTTATCAAAATAGGCCCAAATAAATAAGAAGTTTTCTTGGGCTAACAATACATTGATATGTGCTAATATTTCTTTGCAAATGATAATGCAATTTCTGAAGACAAAAATTGACATATTGCATATGCAACTACTCTTGAAGTACTAGCAAGTGGTTACATGCACCATGAACATGGAACCTCCTACTAAGGCTCCATCTCATCTTGCTCACTCCCAAATAGTCCCATCGCAAAGAGGGTAAGCCAAGACACAAAGTTAGTCAAGTTGTGAAGAAGAGGAGACAATGAAGCCATAACTAGCCAGACAACCCTTTAGTTCCAACAACTATTAAATGATAAATTTCTAACTCTTGCATCAACAAAATGATCTAGAAAATAATCATTGGGATGCAATCATTCCTTGATTGGAGCCAACTAATGATGTGGGGGGCTACCGAGAATGATAAGAATAACCCTTATAATGCAGATCTAATCCTAGCAACAAACTAAATGGTGTTTCTAAATGTGTGTTGTCATTCCCGATTATACCTTCATGGTAATCATTTTTTACTATTTCATTTTTCTTATTATATGAACAAGTGACTTTGTGAAAACATTCACTTCTTAAATAGTTGTATAGCAAAGTTTTCTATAATTATAATTGTTGTTTTAAAGAAATTTCAATTATAGTTTTGATGGCTTTAAAACCTTATTTTTCTTAGCTTATAACACTTTCTCACATATCCTAATAATTTTTTGGCTTCCATTCTATTGAATCTGGTTTTACATGCATAATAGGTAAGAAGAATATTTTTTTGGAAAATAATTATTAAAAATATTTCAAATACAACTAATTAATACATAAATGCTAGTGAGTGCGTCGAGAAAGGCATTACCCCTAATGACAATGGGCAGATTTAATGGGGTTTTAGCGGATGCTTAATAATAAGTTTTTTATGAATATAATTAAAATATAGTGAATATTCTTAGTAGTCACACAAAATAAATGGCTGTGATTTCTTTTTTTTACATTACCTAAATGTATTTAGAAAATTATTTTGATAGCTAACTGGTTGCCATGTAAGTGATTAACAAAAGGAAAATTAAAAATGGCTAACACCCGGATATATAGTGACATTTTATTTATTAATAGATAATAAAATTTATTGTATATTCTTTAAGGATTAAGTTTTCATGTCTTCTTAACCTTCAGTTGCAACAACTATTTTACTGTTGTGCTAGTATATAAAAAATAACTTAATAAAAAATTACAAACTAATATTAAATGGTATAAAAATAAAAGCAGCTAATATTAAATGAGTATAAAATAAAACTAAACCATTATGAATATAAAAAAATGCAAAATAAACGTTGATGTTACATAGGATGTAAAACTTAATCGAAGAAAATGAATATAAGCATATGTGCAGCAATTGAGTAAAGGTTGTAAAGAATGACACATACAACTTAAATGAGAATCCTATGCTATTAAAAGTCCAACTCAAAAGGCAATGTAAATGTCAATATAGAAAATGAGTCACTCGAATGAAGATAAAATCAATTTTGATCAAGTAAAAAATTGATGCAAGTATAGATGCATACATGGATATAAAATAAGATGCAAGTTTCACATAAATATAAAATTGCTAATTATAACATAGAATTTTTTAGTATATGGAATTTTGATAAAATAAAGAAAAAATAAATAATCAATAAGTTTGATGACAATGAAAATAAATATACAAATAAGTAGAGGCACACTAAATAATATGAATGTAAAAAGATGATACGAATTATTAAATTATGTGGCAAGAGAAATAACTTTGAACTTAATCCTAAATTTGTTAGAGTACCATAAATCCAATAGTCCAATGAGATGAGTTCATATTGGAACCCTTTATCCATGTCTTCATTCTTTAAGTGGCCCAAAAGTCTTAAGCATCTCTTCTGGTTAAGTTTACCTTAGTGATTGGGTTTAAAATTTGCATTAAGATTTTGATTGCTATTATTTTTTTTACTTTTCTTGTTGAGTGTCTTTGGTTAGCATTTACTAGTGCTTAGGACATTCTCTCTAGAACATCATTTCGGTAAATATCAAAGGAGGCAATGGATTTTATTGAGCATCATTTCGGTAAATATCAAAGGAGGCAATGGATTTTATTGAGTTAATTATAATCTTTGGCATATCAATAAGAATTAGTGTGGAATAGGGATTATCAAAACCCACACTTAATCTTGTGCCTTGTGCACTAAATGGGTTATCATAGCTATGGAAGGGAAGCATGGAAGGCACTTCTTCATAACTACATCAGTCAAGGAGCTCTCTTCTGCAAGGATTTAAGGTTAAGGATAAACTTATAGACACTTATTATCACCCCAATTGTGATTAAAGTTGAAGGATCCTTTGTAGCTCAACACATTTGGAAGGACTTAGCGGTTGTGAAGCCCTTCTTGAATTGGAAAGGTTAGGGGTTGATGTTTGTTATTTATTTCAACAAACACTCAACATAGTGGTTTCTTATCCTCCTACATGAAGGCTAAACTCTCATCATGTCACCTTGTTTTTTTTAATTGGAATCTTCAAAAGATTAGTTGGCATTGTTCAAAATCTCTTTGATTCTTGGACTAGATACTAAAACCATTGGCTTGAGTTGAATGAGTACTTTTTACTCACCAACCCTAGAAAGTTGATTTTAGAGAAAGTAAAAGAGATTATTATAGACTTCCTCCTCTTGAAGTTGGGACTTCAATCCCCTGCTAACTGGTAAAAGGACTAGAGATGGAATAAGGCCTAGGCCTTCAAGAAATCCAAGTCAATCGATGGTTACATACTATGTCTATGCCACAAGCCTATGTTTGATGCTTGATGAAATAAACTCTGAAGACTCAAGTCTAAATAATATACAAGGCTCTTTAGACTTCATAGCACATAGAAACCACTATTGGAGTTGAAAAGGCCTTCTTTGCTTGGTCACTTATACTAGGTAGGGTTGGTGTTGGCCATGAACTAGTTCATCTTGGAATCCTTCAACCCTTATACTTGTTTTGTGTGTGGTTCAAGACCCATGAATATGTCTTTTGGTTCTAAATTATTTTTCCAAATTGATCGAGAAGTAGGTTTCTTATTTTTTTTATTAGCTCCTCTTTGCCCCACTCTCATGGAAGTTTTCCCACCTATGGGACAAATTGCCTAAAATATCGAGTTTCATATTACATGGAAACTTGTTACAATTGAAGTTTTTTTATTATCAATAGCATACACCATGAGCATGGAACCTCCTACTCAAACTCTAACCCATTTTGCTTTCTCTTAATAATCTCACCACAGAGAGGATAAACCATGAGCATGGAACCTCCTACTCAAGCTCTAACCCATTTTGCTTTCACTTAATAATCTCACCACAGAGAGGATAGGCCAAGACACGAAGTTGTTGGCCAAGTTGTGAGAAAGAGGACACTAAAACAATAACTAGCCACACAATACAACCATTAAATGATATATTTCTAACTCTTGTATCAACAATCTTAGAGAACGAAAATCAGCCAAAAAAGTATAGTGGCCGGGATTTTGTTGTTCCTTGATTAGAATCAAGGAATGATGGATCGGGGCTTGCCAAAAATGATAAGAGTGACCCTCGTCATGATAAATGTCTGATCCTAGAAATGAAGTAATACATGTGTGTTGTCATTCCTAATTGTGCCTTCATTGTAATGTTTTTTCATATAGCCAAATGCCCTTGTGAGAACATTCACTTTAATAGTTGTATGGCCAAATGGCAATTTCTAAGGCAATTTAAGCTTTCGTTTTCTTAGCGCTCCCAAATAATCTAATTGTTTTTTAACAGTGTTAGTTTTCTACATATTTTGCATAAATTGAATTCAAAGGAAATAGTTTTTGAAAAAGCACATCAAAAGTTACTTATAAATACAAAATACAAAATGTTAATAATGCAAATAGATTATTAATTTTTTTTAACAATGTTAGTTTTCTACATATTTTTGCATAAATTAAAGTCAAAGGAAATAGTTTTTGGAAAAGTTTTACATATTTTGCATAAATTGAAGTCAAATGAAATAGGTTTTTAAAAAGCACATCAAAAGTTACAAAGTAAAAAAAATAAAAAAAATAAGTTAATAATATAAATAGATTATTAATAAAAAGAAAATAAGTTAATAATATAAATAGATTATTAATAAAAAGTTTAAAATAAAGTTAAGAATAAAGGATATGAAAAAATACAAGATTTAATTAAAATGAAGTTAAAAATGAAGGATATGAAAAAATACTAGATTTAATGTTACAAAGGAAAAATTACATAAATACAAAGAATAAAAAATATGTTAATAATGTAAATAGATTATTAAAATTTTTAAATCAAGGATATGAAAAAAATACAAGAGTTAATGTTACATAGGAAGTAAAACTTAATGGAACAGTATTAGTGTTAAAAGTTTAAAAAGAAGTTAAAGAGTTAATGTTACAAAGGAGGTAAAATTTACAGTTTTATTATTAAAAGTTTAAAGAATGAAGGGTATAAAAAAATACAAAAGTTAATGTTACAAAGAAGGTAAAACTTAATGTAAGAGTATATGTGTATATGTGTAACTTTGACATAAATATAAAAATAAATAATAACAATGATAAATAATAACATAAAATTGTTATAGTAAATATTTATAATAATGATAATGTATTTAAATAAAAATAAATTAAATTATAATTATAATTTTAATAAAAATTATAATAATAAATATTTAAACGGAAAAAAGAAAATAAATAATATAAAGAAAAAGGAAAAAATTAAATGTTAATTGTTTGCATAATATGATGCAAAGTATGAAAAGAAAGAAGATAAATATTAAATATAATATTCAAAATAAAATAAATTTATATAGGGTGTTTTTTTTTAATAATTATTATATACTAATCCAAACAAATATAGTTATTTTATTCTTTTAATTAATATAATTATTTTATTTTTTTAATTAAAATAAAATATTGGTAATGGAACGTTATTTTTACTTAGTTTATATTTTAATAGTTACATTATAATATCAATTTCTTGATTCATTAAATGTATGATAATATACAATACAACTATTGTGTACTTCAATTAAACATAGTATTAATGATGATGGCGATAATGATGATGATTAACATCCAGTGAGATCAAATTTGGTCTATTAGACCTTAATAAAAGTAAGGAATTACTTGGTTTTGCTTTAAAATTTATTTTTGTGCTCGAAAAAATTTAATAGAAGTGTTTCTAAATCACCATAGTTTTGATGAATTAAAATATTAAGAAGGTTGGTATTTTTTTTTTGTTTTCCTCAGAAAAATTCATAATTTCATTATATAATAACAAAATTACATACACAGATATGTATAAGCTATTTTGGCATAACCTTGTACATATTCTCCAGTAAAAAGATTCTAACCACCAGGTGATGCAAAATAGGCATCAAAGATACATAATCGAATGTCTTCAAATAATACCAGTCCCCAAAAAAATAACCATCTAAAGTATACACCGACATTTAAGTCCTCAATATAGTGGGTATCCCCCCAATACAACAAATACTATATCAGAAAAAACAAGATGTGTCTCAGCATGAACCATAATATTGTCCCCACAAAAAGAGCATAGATGCCAAAAGCATGAATCTTGTCTATCATGAAAGGGTTTATGGTAGAATCCACGAATTCTCGTTGTTGTATGTTCTTCAACATACCATTGACCAAAGGCTAACTGTGAGGCTTCTTTGGAAAGCATATCCGCCAATTAGTTCCTTTACCTATATATATGAGAAAAAGAGATAGAGTCAAATAAACTTTTAATGCGAAGTACATCCTCTAACATCGGAAGAAAATGAGAGACATGACTGTTGTGAACCCCATTAGCCCAATTGACGATGACTAAAGAATCACCAAAAACTTGTGATGATCTGCATCCCTACTCTAGAACGAAGAGTAAAAGAAGTTTTAAGGCCAAAAGTTCAGAATAGTTGTTTGAGCCAGTCCCCAAACCAACTTTGAGGGTAAAGAAATGAGAGTTAGAGAAATAAAGACAGCCGCCCCCAGCACACTTAGCCTGATCATAAGAGGAAGCACCATCAAAGTATCCCCACGGGAGACTAAAGTCAGGAACCACCTCCCTAGAGACTCGAGGTTGTGCCAATGCACCACCACCTGAGCTCGAGAAAGAAATCAAGATCCCCATGCAATTAATTGCCACATTTTCGGCCGAAATTTTCATATCCTGGAAAATTTGCCCATTTCGAGTGATCCAAATCCCCCAAGCCATGATAAATGGAAAATCTCGATACTCCACTTGACCTCGACCACAAAGCCATGCCTGTAAAGCTAATTCAAAGGAATTTCCCTGCCAACTCCAGAGGGAGGGCAACAAAATCCTGGCAAAATCCCATACATCCCGAACAAATGAACAATGTAAAAAAAGATGTTCCACCGATTCTAAATGGGTTTTACAAAGAACACATTGTCTCGGCCCAGAGAAAAGGGGCCTTTGTAAATTATCCTAGGTAGGCAAATTGTTTTCCAAAACCGACTAGACCAACAACTTTCCCTTCGCCAGACAACACTGTTTCCAGATCTTCCTCTGCCACCAAAGGGGGTCCCGTTGATGAAGGTCAATGAATAATTTTATATAACCAACATGAGGAGTATATTCCCCATCCCCAACACCATCCCAAATAAATTCATCATCTCTATCAACCAACCGAATGGAAGCATCCCAGAGTGCCTGAGTATATCTATCCCAATGAATATAATCATCCACCAAAAGACCAAGCCTGTGCCCCAACAACCAACGTTGATGCCACAAATTTGTTTGTATGGGGTCCCCAACCTGAGCAAGATAAAAGAAACCACCCTGAGCCAATCTATTTTGAATCCCTGCTGACAATAAGTGTCCCATCTGGCTACCAGGCCACAGATCCATACCAAGACAAACCAATCTACCAGAACCCACCCACCACACCAGAAAGTTCCCAATGAGATCAAAAGCCTTAATCAATGCCTTCCAAATAATAGAAATTTCCGACGAAGATTTATTTGCAGTTCGAATCCAGTCAAGAATAGATAGGGGGGAATATATTTTTGTTGAACAACACGGGTCCAGAGACTAGTAGTTTTAATCAGTCGCCAGGAGCTCTTTGCAGCAAGTTCTTTTGAAAAAAGAAAAAAATTTATTTAAGCCCCAGCCACCCAAGGCCTTTGGTGCAACAATCTGATCCCATCGAACCCAGGGAAATACCTTTTTGTTCTTTTTTCCTTGCCACAAATAAGAAAATCACAGCCTCCTCACCTTCTCCAAAATACCTTTTGGTATCCAGGCTAACGCCATCCAGTAAACTGAAATAGCCTCCAATACCACCTTCACGAGAACTGAACGACCAACCCTAGATAACCAACGATGACTCCAACACTTTAGCTTTTTTTCAATTTTTGCAATGAACCATAACCAATCGATCTTCCAATAGTCATTGGGTTTCAATTGAAAACCAAGATACTTCAATCCTTCATCCAAATAAAAGACACAAAAGGGGAGCCTAGAAGTAATGGATAGTGACTCCCCCCATCTAGATAAGAGAGTGCAATGCTAGACTTTTGTTCATTGATTACCATGCCCATAGCTTGTTTAAAGAGAGTTAGACCCTCACACAGTTTTTCAATATCCCGCCTAGATACGTCACAAAAAATTAAGACGTCATCCATAAAGAGTAAATGGGATATATACAAACCCGATGAGATTTTGATGCCTTTGAAGTTTCCAGCATACTTTGCCTCAATCAAGAAACGACTAAGGCATTCAACAACTAAAAGAAAAATAAGTGGAGACAGAGGGCATCTTTGTTTAATGCCCCTTTCCACCTTGAAGAATGAGGAAGTTGAAACATTAATCAAAATGGAAAAAGAAACAGAAGATAGGCATCCCATAATCCAATTTGTGAAAGCCACCCCAAAGCCAAGATGTATCAACAACATCTGGACTTAAAGCCAATTTACCCTATCGTAGGCCTTCAAAAGGTCAATTTTTATAACCGCACCTTTAAGTTTCCTGCTTTTAAACTGTGTAAACTTTCCTGTGCAACCCCAATGGCCTCATGAATCTGCCTTCCCGCCAAAAAACCAAACTGTTCACTTTAAATATGCCTAGAAAGAATATCTTTTAGTCTTCGGCTGATAACTTTAGAGATGATCTTATATAAACAGTTACATAAAGAAATAGGTCAAAAATCATCAAAAGTAGAAGGATTATCTGACTTGGGAATTAAAGCGATGAAAGTGGCATTTAGTGGATAGTGTATATGCCCATTTTTCCTAGATTCCCCCACCACTTTTAAAATGTCATTACCGAGCAAGTCGAAGAAATGCAAGTAAAATTCGATCGGCCAACCATCAGGACCTGGACTCTTTCCTTTCTGGAAAGAACACATGACTACCAACAAATCTTGTTCAGACACCTCTGTCATCAAAGACACTCATTCGTCCTCCTCCACAAAACGAGGGAAGAGCCTGGTGACATTCACAATTTTAGCAATCGAGAATCCCGCCTGTGCCTTGAAAAGTTCTTTAAAATGAGAAGTCCCCAAGGATGATAGACCTTCAAAAGTATTGACCAATTGACCATCCCCCTAAGTAAGACCCCAAATAGTGTTTGTCATTTTCCTGCCTTTGGAAAAAGAATGGAAGAATTTTGTTTTCTCATCCCCGTGGGTGAGCTAGATAGCATGAGTTTCGAGTCTCCACAAAGATTCCTTTTCATCCAAAATAGCCCTCCTCCAAAGTTCCAAATGAACCAGTTCATCCTTTCCCTCCCTGGAACAGAAACCCCTGTCAAGGTCTGCTTGTCATTCCAACAGGGTCTTTTCAATGTGTAATAACTCATGCTCCTCTTTTAATTTTTTCTCATGTGCCTAGGAGATGGTTGCCTGTTTTAATTTTTTTAGATTTTCTAGAAAAAGAATAGCAGCATGAGTAGTTGAGTCTTGTCCTAAAGGGGTCCACAGCTTACGAACCAAGGCCTGATACTCTGGAACCTTTAACCAACCCGCAAAGAACTTAAAGGGGTTGGGAGCTCGACAAACCCTACCGCATAATTCCAGTACAATCGGATTGTGGTCTAATTCACCACTACAGGAAACCCATTGTTGAGCAAGGGCCAAAGAATCCACTAGTTCCTCCTTTAGAAGGAAATGATCCAGGCGTTTAGCAACCCGATCATCCCCGACCCGCCTATTCCTCCAAGTCGACTGTAATTTTACCGGCTCCAAATCTAGCAACCCATGGAGATCAAGAAAATGAGTAAAGTAATTGGTCATAAGGTTCGGGCTTGTTCGATGTCCTCATACCTCCACCGCACCTATGGAAAAATTTAAATCCCCACCCAAAACAACCTCTTGTTCAGAAAACCAAGAGCACTTTGTGAGAGAGTCCCAATAATGCTCTTGATCAACATAGGGACCATAAATGTTAACAAGCGTCAAGGAGCGACCTAGCTCTACAGAGAAAATATTGAGACCAATCCTCGATTCAAAACCCCAAATCCGTTCATAGTTACAACGCTTGAGAGACCATCCAATGGATAGACCCCCAGATCAACCCTTTGCATCCACCACCGCAAAGGACCAACCTGGAAAAAGAGATTCTAATGACGCAACCAACAGTTCACTAACCCCCATAGTTTCTTGAAGAAAAATAACATTTGAATCGATAACAAAACTAATCTTTATAAGGATGATTTTTTTGCAGGGTTCACCAACCCCCTATAGTTAAAAGAGAGGATTTTCAGAGAGAACCCACCTCTTGGGGTTTCTTTTCTCTAAGTGCCCATTCAATGGAAGATTGCTTGTCAGAGTAAAAATCAATCTTGGTCCAATCTTGAGCCAAAATTAATTGTGATCTCCTACCCCAACCCCGAGACAAAGAAGGAGCCCGAGGAAGAGAACCCAAACCCTACCCAAGCGGATCCTTAACACCGCAGCCACCCAAATCCACAATTAATACAACCTTGTTACAGAGAGAATATTGAATCCTAGACCCCTCAGACGACTAGGTGCCAGAAGATGATTGGTTTCCTAAATGGGAAGGAGTCCCATTTAAAGACAAAGTAGAAGAAGGAAAGGAAGGTACATACTCCAAAGGGAAGGGAAGACCAACAGAAGAAGAAACCAAATTACCCACATCCCTAAGTGACACCGAAGGGAGGGAAGCCCCAGACACACAAATAACCCTTGACACCTGATTACAATACGAAGGGGATAAAGGGGTACTGATAGAAGGTGGAAAGAGAGCCCCAACAGGAGAGAGAGTACAAAAAGCCGCCTCAGGAAGAGGATGGGTGAAATGAGGGGAGGAACCCACAGTAGGAAAATCATCCAACCCCAAAAATCTCGACGGAAGAAACAAATCAGAAGATATAGAAGTAGCAACCGGAGAAAAAGAAGATTGTTACTTACCCGACACTAGGAGAGACCTTGGACAAGCCAACTTTGTGGACTTATGAACCTTTGCTCGATCCAAGTCCAGGTCACCCATAGAAATACCAATAGGTGTATTGGAGTGTCTCCCCATGTCCCTACCAATGTCATGAAACTTTCTAATAACCGTATGGGCACCCCCAGTAGCCCCGGACCCCAAATACACATGACCCGACGCAACAACAAAACCATCTCCCAAGGAGCCCCACAACTTCCCCTTGAAAGGCACAACTTCCCCTTGAAAGGCAATTTGCAATCTGCAACTCCATGCCCATAAACATGGCATCTATGACATCTGAAAGGGATGCCCTCATAATCCAACGACTAAAGAAAATAACCAAAATCTGTCTCGATAGTGATCTCCTTGAGTAAACCTGGACGTAGGTCCAACCTCACCAATATCCTGGCCATGGACATCAGACACGTGTCCTCAAAGAAAAAATCTACTTCAATGAACTCACCCAGTTTGTTTCCAATGGCCGAGAAACAAACAGGGTTCCAGTATTGCATAGGTAGGCCCGGTAACCGAACCCAAACAGGAACCACATCCACCCTCTCTCGCTTTGCATCAAAATTGGAAGTCCATTGCTTAAGAACAATAGGCGTACCAACCATACTCCAAGTTTTAGAAAAAACCCAAAAAACAACAATAGAAGCAGAGAAGACGAAGACAAACCATCCCTTAGCTAACAAACGAATACTTGGATGGAGAGAAATATTAGAGCCCCAAGTATTATCCACCCAAGACCACAAGAAAGCAACACCCAACTGCTTCCCGCACGCCCTACCCACCACAACCAGCTTCGAAAAACTCTACCACACGGTCCATGTCAATATCCTCTTTGAAAACCAAACTATCTGAGTTGGTCATGTCCCGTGCACACTGGATACCTCTATGAACATAAAACTTTGAAACCCCCATGTCTTTCAGGCCCTCCCGACCCCCAACACGAGTATTACCCTTAGAACCAAGATTTTGAGGAGGAGAAATAGAGCGTCTAGAAACCCTGTCCGGAGAAACAACCCCACTAAATAACTCCCCCACAGTCACTGCAGTCTCCAGAAAAGTACCAGAGTCGTTAAAAACCTTCGACAGAGAGAAAGGGGCACAATAATCAGCCACCGACAAGTCCTTTTGTTGGGTACCCCAACTATCACCATCAAAGAGAGCCTCAGGCTCGAAACCAATGCATACATATTCACCCTCCGACAGAACCGGAAGGGGATCCAACCCAAGATCAAATCCCGTCAAAGAAACCATCGACAACTCACAAACCAGGGCAGAGGAAAAATCCAAGCCACCCGAATATGACAAATCGATCGGGGAAGGAATCTCCGAAACTAGGCCAGATGTTAGAGTAGAAACCGGATCCGCTAGGTTCACCACCAAAAACCCCAATGATACTCCGACAAGGGATTTTGGGTCCCCTGCCACGAAATCACCCCCCAAACCACCTGTATCCGACAAAGACTCTGCATCCCAAGCCGACTCCATCCCCATTAAGAAGGTTGGTATTGTAACAAATATTTTGAAACTGTGATATAATGTGGGTGTACATAGGACATTCTATGAGAAAGTGTTTTTTATCTTCAACGTTCTTCGTGTCACAAAGACAACAAAGTCTTTTGACCCACGATGTTTTAGGAATTGTCCAAATCCCTATTTCATTATGAAGCTCGTGAGAGTTTGTTCTTATTTTAGCAATGTTGATTTTCTTCTTTACACTAGTCAAAACATAAAGATACTTTTGATCTTCTAAATTGGGGTTGATCACCTCTTTAGAATATCTTAATTTTCTTTTATTCTCTAATTCTTTATCGCACTACAATTTCTCATTAAATTTAGATGTAATAATATTTTTAATATTATAGTTATTATACAAAGTGACCTCTTCCTTTATTCCCCAATGATTTAACCAAGACTTGACATCTTTCTGCCAACCCTGCTTGAGTTGTGGGTGGTTTTAACTAAAGTTTGAAGCAATATTAGGATGCCTCTTGTCTTCCATGTTGCTTACATTGTTCTTGTACATTAAGTACCTAGCCAGCCATGCTCTTAATGGGGGAAATACTTCCTTTTATGAGGAAGACAATATTAGTTTAAACTTGACTCAATGAAAGAGTCAAAGTTGTTAGGTGAACAATAGTGGTTTTGGGCACATGGTTTTGGTGACCCATGGTTTTAGAGCCCATGCATTGCATGTTATGAAAGATTTTAAAAGGTTGGTGATACTCCATTGTAATGAGTGGAGAGTTGAGCGGAGAAGGCTCACTTGGTCAGGGCTAGGAGGTTGGTCGGGTTGGTTAAGGAACTAATATATCTATTAGCTAGTTTTTCCTAGTTTGGGTTTTCTAGAATAAATCTCGTGCATGATTTGTGTGTTGCTATGTTCTTGGTTGATTATTTTTTTATTTCCTTTAAAAAAATGTTTATTGCATGTAAATGGGAATACGACTATAAGACCTGCCTGGTAAATTACCGGTAATGTCTAGAGGTAGACCTAGATGATAAGGGGGGACACGCCAGATTCTCGAATACCCTAGTTATAAACTTCTAGGGGGGTAAGGCTTGGTAAACTCTAGAGGTAGACCTAGGTGTAGGGTGGACATGTTGGATTCCCAGATACCCTAGTTATAAACTTTGAGGGGGGTAAGGCCTGGAGGTGAGTGGTACATAATCACTTGGCCATATTTGGTCATGTTAAACCCCAAGTCAAGTTTAAAGGGGGGAATGTTAGGTTAAACTTGACTTAGTGAAAGAGTCAAAGTTGTTAGGTGAACAATAGTGGTTTTGGGAACATGGTTTTGGTGACCTGTGGTTTTAGAGTCCATGGATGGCATGTTATGAAATCCTTTAAAGGTTGGTGATACTCCATTGTAATGAGCCAAGAGTTGAGTGGTGAAGGCTTACTTGGTCA
>SNQJ01S0107248.1:16513-46204 GCA_010110895.2 Picea sitchensis
TAGAACATTCTAGAAGGTCCAAACCTTATCACTAGTTGAGGTTTGAGGAAGTCAATACCCTAACCCTAGATGGTTATTGGGCTATATTAAATATCATTCCACTAGGAGGAGAAAGGGTTCCATTCTTTTGCATTGTATCTTGTTCTATAGATGAGAAAAACATCTGAGAGTGGTATTATGTGAGAATAACAAAGGAGGAGAGATTATGTAGCATCTATATAGGCCACAATGTCAAAGACAACTCGACAGACAATGCCTCTTTCTTTGTACTTGCATTTGAAGAAAAGAGAGTAGAGCGACCTCACCTTCTAGATGGGTTTTCTCCCCTATTGGGTTTCCCAGGTCATATCTTGTGTTTATTTGTGGATGGTGTGTGAGTAATTATTTTTGTTCTCTATTTTTTGCATTTCAATTATTTCATAAATTTTAAGCAAAAAGCCAGTAATTAAAGAATATGAGATCTAAAGGAAATCAACCTTCACAGTGAAGATTTCAATATTTTATTAGATATGTTGTGATGAAATTTCTAGTGGAATATCCACATCAGGTTTCAGATCATATTGGTATCAAAGTGGGTTTCTTTTGGGTATTTGTGGGAAGTTGTGTGATCTAGGAATCAACTTAAAGAGAAGTCACAAAAACCCTATCCATGGCAGACAAGTCTATTCATAACAACCCCCCATATCCAACAGAAGAGAGAGTTGCGAGGTTGGAAGTGTAGGTCGTTGATATCAAATGAAATATGAACCTCCTCATGGAATCTCTAGCAAGCAATCTTAGATAGTTCGAAGAGGTTGGAGGCTCCAATCCAAAGATTGGATTAAAGGGGAAATTGGGAGATAATGAAGACCTAGAAAAGGAGTTGCGTAAAGAACTCGAGAAAGAGAAATCGAGTTCCAAATCCAAAAACCCTCCAAAGTCTTTATTCATGATGGAAGCAAAAGTGTACATAAAGCCATACCAAGGTGAGATCGATGCATTAAAACTAAATAATTGGTTGCAACAACTAGAAGTTTATTTTAGAGTGTACCATATAGATGAAGAACAAAATATATCATTTTCCATACTGAAGTTAGAGGGACATGCTTTAACCTGGTGGGAAAGCCATACAAAAACACTTAGGTTGGAAGGTGATCTTCCAGTAACTAGGTGAGAGGACTTCAAAACCCTCATCAAGTCCCAGCTATGCCTTATCGGGTATGTAGAGGACCAATGGATCAAGTGGCACTACTTCAAGCATAAGCTAGGGTATAGTGTATATGAGTACACCACCGAGTTCCAAAAGATGGCCATCATGTTGGGTATCTCTCCCAAGAACCGATATGTACTTCTTAAGTATCTGGGGGGTCTACATAGCCATGTACGAAAGAAAGTAATGATTTTAAGTCCAATAATAGTAGATAAGGCATGTGTACATGCACAATATATGGAAAACATAAGCCACAAGAAAGGGCATCCAAGTGGTTCCAATAAGAAACAACACTAGGAAGCTTCCAAGGAGGGAAAGAAGAAGTGGAAAAGGGGAAACGATAAGAAGACAACAACCACTACACATCAGTGCAAGAATCCTAGCAACCATTGTAACCATTGCAATATTGATGGTCACACTACGAAAATGTAATGTAAACTACATACATAATTGAACCTGAAGAACCACAAGAAGGATGCAAAGAAAAAGAATCTTCTAGCGACAAATTTGAGAAATCATGTTGAAAACAACTCTGATGTGGATGAGAAGATTGTATGTACATCAATGTAGAAGGAGGTGAATCTAAGTAGCCTTCATCACCATGAAGAGAATGATATGACCAAACTCTTCCACATCAAGATCCAGGTCAAGAAGACCAAGATAGACACTATGTTCAATTCCAATTCATAGGGTAATCTCATAGTAACTATATGGTCAACAAGATTGGAGTGGAGGTTCACGATCATCCTATATCCTATCCACTGGGTTGGGTAAACAAGAATGTCGAGATCAAGGTAATGAAACAATGTAAGATTAAATTTGTTGTAAGTGTTAATTTTATTGATGAAATATAATTGGACTTAGCACCCCTTGATGTATGTAGAGTAGTGTTTGGAAGCCCCTACATGTATATGAGGGATGCAACCTTCATTTGGGGATCCAATTAGTACCAACTAATCAAGGATGGAAAATTCTACATCATCAACACTCATAAAGGCAAGTCAAAGATCTCATTGGTATGTGCTATCCAAACCAAGAAGTTGATTAGTTCCAGTAAGAGATATGTTTTACTTTTCTTAAAAGAAAATTAGACTGAGGATGAGTCAATAAGAGTAAAGGCATCCTTGGAGGGGTGTATTAAATAGTAGAAACATTAGTTGGAGGAGTTTCTATAGGCATACAACGGATATTTCCAGGATCCTAAAAGGACACCACCCAAGAGAGAAGTGGATAATGAAATAAAATTATTGCCAAACTCCCCATTACCTAATATTAAGTTGTATAGATAGTCCGTTCTAGAAGAAAATAAAGTGAATAAGCAACTGCAAAAATTGTTGGAATAGGGAGTGATCTGACCAAGCACCTCACCTTGTGAGTCAAGTATCATAATTGTACCAAAGAAGGAAATGAATTGGAAAATTTGTATGTATTATAGAGCATTGAACAATATTACACTAAAAAATTGGTACCCTCTACCCAAGATCAATGATCTGTTTGTAGCATGAAAAATATTTCACTAAGTTGGATCTCAAATCAGGATACCACCAACGTTAATGAAGAAGACACCTAGAAGAATGCATTCAATACAAGGCAATGTTTGTATGAATGGTTGGTGATCCAAGAGGATCCATAAATGCTTAAAAATTGATAATCTCAAATGCTGTTGAAAACAACTTCAATGCGTAGAGCTTGACGAGAGATTTCCAACGATGTGTGAATCGCCTCAAACATACGCCATATGAGAAAGTTACGTCCTTTCAAATTTTTGATAAAAATAGGGCAAAAAGATGACTAAGCAGTCCATACAGATGACGTCAGCAAGATGATGTGGAAATGCGCCAAACGAAAACGTGGAATCCGTATAGTTGAAGTGGATGAATAAAAGGATGACACGTGTCATTCCATACAATTATTGGTGTCAACATCCTGTTGACGGGCGAAATCGATCGTCCGTCAACTGAGAGAGTGGAACCGGTCCGGGGTTGTCTAATAACCCAATCCGTTTGGGATGAACCACCCTGACGGGTTTAGCGGCTCCGTTAGCCGATCTAAGGTCCTAAGAAAACAAAAGAAAACTAATCTAAACTAACTAATCTAACTAAAAACAAATAAAACAAACTAATAAACTAATCTAAATAAAACTAACTATTTAACAAAAAAAACTAGAACTAATTACTAAAACAAACAAAACTAATCTAACTATTCTATATATACAATATACTAACTACTACTATACTAACTCTAACTAATTAACTATATAACTACTAAATGAAATATAACTTATTCACAAAATGTACAATATCTACAATTTACAGATTTAAATAAAACCTGAAAAAATAATTTATATTCTGCCCTAAGATAGTAAAAGATATTTTTGTTGATTTTATAATTTTATGAACAGAAATAAAACAGAAAACTAACTAAACTAAAACACTAATCTAAACTACAAATATAACTAACTAAAATCCTAATAATATACTAAACAAATAAATAACAAACTGACCTGGAAACGCTCCAGGTTTGTCCTGTGTATGATGACTATTTTAGCAGATCGGAGGGAGGAAACCCACACCGAATTATCTAGGAGCTTCTCGTAAATGATAGCTTCAATGCTTCTTCAAGTGTGTTTATAGGACAAACAAGACATAAAAATCACAACAATCATATGATTTATAAATCTCTACAATTAGATAAATCCGTATGCAAAGACTTATACAAAATAATTCAATTGATGAAGAAGAGAAATCTGTCATTCATTAACTGAATCAAGTAATTGCTGTGTTTTTAAATGTTGAAAGAAATCAGACATGGATCACATTAATTAATTCATATCATTCTGCAAAAGACTGTGATATCAAAAGTAGTCACTAATCAAATGCAAATTGATAAACATAAACATGAAACAAAAGATTGATATTATGAAAGCGAAAGCTGTAGCAGAACATCAACTTCTGTCTCAGTTTGTATTAGAAATACATAGCCTCTTTCTCCCACCAAAGAGGATGATCCTTATTACAAAAATAATAAGTATTTAAATGTTTTCCACAGGGTAAAACCTCCCTGTGGAAGTTATAAAACTGATTACATAAAATTTGGGAAGATATCCCAAGTTCAACTAAACTAGGAAACTACAATAAAACTAAACACACAAATATCCCCTAGACTGTCCATGAAATCCCATGCAATTCGAATTCACCTGAAAAGGACTAGAAATGAACAAGTTAGAATGATATTTGTTAAAGAAAATAATGAAAATCTAAATCTGTAGACCTAGCGACATAATTCTCTGATTCGGTAGCTAGTCTAAAATAAGATACATAATCAACATTGAAATTAATTGAAAATATTTTAAAGAATTCCATTTAATTGACATCCAATAGTTATTTGAAAACGAATCATTTAATTTGAAATTATTATACCATTCGAAATCAAACAGGATCCAAATCAATTAAATGACTACAGAGATAAGCATACTCTATTTTGTTTGTTACCACAAAGTCGGGTGACAAAATCATATGGAACAACAATGCAATCGTTTCATAACCAATCGGATCTAACAACTGCGAAATCATTTTGATATCAATTAAACGATTATAATCAAAACAAATGGCAAGCAACTGTTACGCTGCCTTGTCAACAGGAAATATGAATTCGATAAGATCTTTTTCAAATCGTTATAACTGTTGACACAACAAATGATTCATGCCACGAATAGATCAATTCAAACTGGCGCGAAAACCAATTCAAACAAAATCGTCACAGGATCGATCAATTAATAACATAGTTCATAATAGATATCCGATCATTTGCCATTGCATAGTGAGTAAACAAGATCGATTGACTTCGATCACAATCGTTCCAATCAAACGAATTATAACCGGGTTTGACCAATTCATTTCACAAATTTAAAATCAAACAGAGCATCAATTATAATCCGAATTCAACTCATTAAAATGATCAAACTAATAGTAATCCAATCAAGCGAATCAATCGGCTGGGGTTTAGCATAGTTGTCATGAATCGAATCCATTCCATGATTCGGGCGCACTTGCACAGACTTAAATGAGCATATTGTTTTTATAAAAACAGAGTAGTTCACTCCACATCAAAATCGAACAGAGTTTCATTCCCAATTTAGAAAATCATAGGACACAACATATTGAAAAATCGTAACAACCAAACTCACTGAAATCGTTCACCGCATATGAATCATAACGAAATCAAATCCAAACGAATCGCATTCTAAATTGATCGTGAAAAACTTCCTGTTCGGAATGGATAAAAAACGAATTGAACTGAAAGCGAACCAATAATTTCGTTAACTCAATCAGGAAAACCAATCAATCAAATCCAAACGAAAACCATTCAAATCCAATCAAAATCTATCGATGGCTATACTGGGAATAATCAAATCATATACCAAATCGAAATTTCTTTTTATTTTTAGCAAACGAAACAATGTACAGGATGCACACATTATAACAGAGCCATTTCAAAATGTAAACAGAGCTATTCGAAAATAGAATTCAAATCATTATATCAATCTATTCACTCACACAGCTAAAACGATATTAAAATCCATACCTATATGGCGATGAGACGGCTTGATCATGCCAATTTGGAGTTGATAACTGCCGTAGCCGATTCAACGTTTTTGAAAAGGATCGAGCCTGTTGTCTTCTGTTTCTTATCAGCTGCTTGGAGTTGGTCTCGTTGGCTGGTCAATACCTCAATTCAACTTTCCAGTGATTGGATTTTTGATTGGAGTATGGGAACATCAATGTAATAACGTTCCAACCATAAATCACATTGGTCACAAGGAGACTGTGTGGGTTTTGAGAGAGCAGGCGAGGGTTTGGACATGTGGCTGAGGGTTTCGTTAGGCAATTTAATACNCAATCAAAATCTATCGATGGCTATACTGGGAATAATCAAATCATATACCAAATCGAAATTTCTTTTTATTTTTAGCAAACGAAACAATGTACAGGATGCACACATTATAACAGAGCCATTTCAAAATGTAAACAGAGCTATTCGAAAATAGAATTCAAATCATTATATCAATCTATTCACTCACACAGCTAAAACGATATTAAAATCCATACCTATATGGCGATGAGACGGCTTGATCATGCCAATTTGGAGTTGATAACTGCCGTAGCCGATTCAACGTTTTTGAAAAGGATCGAGCCTGTTGTCTTCTGTTTCTTATCAGCTGCTTGGAGTTGGTCTCGTTGGCTGGTCAATACCTCAATTCAACTTTCCAGTGATTGGATTTTTGATTGGAGTATGGGAACATCAATGTAATAACGTTCCAACCATAAATCACATTGGTCACAAGGAGACTGTGTGGGTTTTGAGAGAGCAGGCGAGGGTTTGGACATGTGGCTGAGGGTTTCGTTAGGCAATTTAATACCAGGGTAGCTGGGATCATTTCTTAGGTAGGGGGGAAGATTGGTTACGAAATCGTAAGGTGGTTCAGGGCATAAAACCTGCGAGTAAGGGTACTCGCTGGCTAAGAATCGTTCCACATCGGAATCCGAATCCTCACTAAGGACAATAGGGTCTCGCTCAGCAGAGGGTTTAGGCTTGTTTCTATCTATTCTCGAAATGAGATGGGCATTCCTTTTTCCTTTGGAATTAGCAGTAGAGTTTGCCTTGGGCTTTTTGCTCATAGGTTTCTTTGTAGGCTCGGACTTGTCAGTTCCAATGTCTGGTAAGTCAACCTTAGGGTCGGTCGAGGGTTTAGGCAGTAGGACATGTAAGGGTACAGGCGGCTCGGCCTTGGTTTCAATTACCACAGGCTTGTCAACTGGGACAGGGTCTAAATCCTCAAAACCATTACGAGCGATGAAAGCTCTCCAGCTATCACCATGCAAACTCAAATGATAAACAACGATAAGCTTGAGAAGCCCATGATGAAATAGGCTACTGTCAACCTTCTGCCTTTTAAATCTTTTTGACATCTTATATAAGCTGCGTTGAAAGTAGAAAGGCACGTTTAAAGGATACCCTATAAAAATCATCAGCAAACGCAGGTGGTAGAGAAACACGAGCCCGTATCGACCTTCACAGGTCATGAACTGCTTGACTAGCATTAATAGGTCGTGCCATCGTGGCTTGAGAATAGATATGGACATACCTCTGTCACACGAGGTGACTTTGCACGAGAGAAACAACAGTGTCCATGGCACCTCCTCGACCTTACAATTCTTAAACCAATGCTGTCCCGAGGTAGGTAACCCTGTAGCAGAGATGATAAACTTCTTATCGATCTCCAACTGTATGTCTCCCACCTTGGGTCTACAGCCATCGAAAGTCATGGCAAATTGTCGTGCTACATAGAGATTAAAACCCTCAAATTGTTGCACGAAGGTGAGCCATCCGTTGTCCTCCAAATCTTTACGGGCATTGTCAAACATTAACAGGGCTTGGTTGCCGTTTGGCTCGATTCGCACGACTGGTGCCATGGAGCCGAGCACATGGTAAGCCAAGGGTTTGGATCATAATCACACAGGAGCAGAACTACCCAAGCTAACAGAGGTGAACGGGAAAAAGGGATAGGCATAAATGCCAGCGTGCGAAGGTGGTGGAGCTTATCTCTGCCATGCAAAATAGTAATTGCCAAATTACAACCGCCGATTTACATAGTAGTTCAACCCATTATAGCATAGTTCAACAGTCATATCAATTGGCCGATCAATGAAAACAATGGTGAGTGTATAATCCAACGCGCAATCAACATTGTGCCAAAGTTTTAAGCCATAAATCATTCCAATTGAAACCAAAATCAAATATTAACCATGCGCCAATGTGTATTCATATAATCAACCAACCAATAGTTATGAAAACATTAACATAGGGATTATATTAAAAAGATATGTATGAAATATTTAAACATAATACCCATATATCTTATGAAACCAAAAGTTAAGTAAGTCAAATAAAAATCCAATCCAAATACCAATGAATTACAGACTTAATGAAACCAAGTCACACCATTAATACGAAGCATGAGTACTGCTCAAAGGATCTTGCCAGCTGTATAATGATAAATAAAAGGTAAGCGCAATAGGCATATCGACAAAAGAGATAATGATAGTTCAGATAATGATCGAAATGCGACTTCGAAAGACTGAGTTTTCACGCTTATAGTCGTGAAAGCAAAGCGAAGGTAAATATGTAAATGTCGCAGAAAAATAAAAATGTCATCTATTTGAAAATTGCGATGAAAAATTGATGTTTGCAAAACATTGGTGTAGGCAGCTTACAAGACAATGGAAAAAATGTGAATTGGCTGCCAACACATCCATACAACAAGTGGCAAGCTTGGAGAGTGACACGTGGATAGGTGATGTCAGCATGATGTCATCATGATGATGTGGCAACACTATAAGCTGCCATGTGTCACCAAGATTTGGAAAATTTAGAATGCAGTTGGACAACTAGGAAAGTGCCATGTGTCTTCCATACAAATGACATGGCAAGACGTACAGTCCACGTGGTACCACAGGTAGAGTGACATGTGGCCTACCGTATGACGACGTGGTAGACAGGTGGCGGCATAGTCAACAGGTGACATAGAAGGGTCGTACAGTATGGAAACACCGTGTGGTAGGGCATAATTGGTGATAAGTGGACTAATCATAGACTGTGATGTGGGCCAATCAAATGGCACCGTGTGACACCTTCGAGAAGGCCAAGTTGTCCTGGGGACAAAATGGTGCCCCATAGGGGCCAGATCAAATCTATATGGTTTTAACTATATAACAATATATATGCCAGTTATGGAGTCCATGGGGCTTGAACCCCAAATCTCCCACCAAGATTCTAAATGACTTAACAAATCTCCAACTACCAACGGACCACACATGTTACTTGTTATAACAAAAAAATGAATTTTATTACCAACGGATAGGGACTCAGATGTATTTGACACAGAAATAACAGTCTCCCCCATTTTCGTCTCCAATTCCAATTTGTTAGACAATGTTGGAAAACGGATACCCTTCCTCGAAGCGACCCAAGCCTCCATTACCCCTTATGCCATGGAAGTCGTTTTCCCTTTCCTAGAGTTCGTAAACTAGTTTGCAGAACAATATTCGCTGAAAGGAAAGGTCATTTTGAATAATTTAGGGTTAGAAGTCTTATGCAAAATAGATAGCCCATCAATTCGACACACCCTCGGTATACCATAGTCTTCCCCCTCAGTTTTAGAGCCCTTCGAGAATTTTTTTTTTATCATAGTCTGCAGAGAATGTCCCTCCGAAGTAAAAACCCTATTTTTGCAGATCATTGTTAAACCTGAACACAATCCTACGAGTCTGTCATTACCTATCAATGTAAGTGTCATGGTTATTGAAGTCCAGTGGGATTGTTCCATACTTAGTCAAATTCTAGGATTGGATAACGACAAGTTTGTAGTAGAATTCATGCGGGGTTTCTTGTTGACCTTATTTTTGTCAGAGTATAGTCAGTTGGTCTATATCAATTTTGAAAAGTTCATCGCTGACAATATGCACCAACAACTGGTAAATTTCAATTCACTGAGACACTTCAGGTACTACAGGCACTTGCTGAGAATGTTCTTGGAATCGAATAAGACCGAATTCCCTGAAGCCGCATTCATCTCGATTGAATGCAAAAGGATCAACATGCTTATTTTCATAAACAAGATCATGTCCAGGGTTTATAGTCTCATCTTCGACACGGACCTGCCAAGGGTTTTGTAAGAAATAAAAATCTCTTTGCAACCCAATCCATAGAACAAGGTGGGAGATTGGATGTTGTTCACACAATCTACTGTAATTTGGGTATATGGTTATCAAGAAGGAACTTACCTTTTTCCTGTCTTCCTGACTCCTAGAGTCTTTTCCCTAGAGTTCATCAAACAAAGAATTATTTTGGAGACAAATCATTTTCTGAAAATGCACAAAGAATCTAACTTAAAATTTCCTTTCATAATAGGGCCCTTAGTGGCAAAGACCAGGTCCTGTTTACCTCAGATCCAAGCCAAACTTAGTGGATTCAGGGTTACACATTTACAAGGGAGGAAATATGATCCCCATCAGATCATATCTAAGAGAAGACTGATGAGCAGACAAGGCCCCTATGAGCATGAGCATGTGGAAGGATTTGATGAACTGGCTAATCGGGAAACTTGTGCAGATATGGAAGTCACTTTGAAACATGATTAGACACAACAAACAAAGTCTGCCCCTCAGTAGATTTAGACACAGAAAACTTCCCCAAAATTGATTGTTAAAGCTCCAAAGATGAGTGTTTATAATAAGAGGAGCAATTCAGAGGCATTGGGTGCCACTAGTTAGCAAAATATTCTCAAGAAAATGAAAATCACACCATCCTCTCAGATAGTAGACCTGGAAGAAGAAGAAACTAAAGAGAAAACGAGCATGGAGATGGTGGAAAGTGTAACCAAGAATGAAGAGGCTAGTACAGGAAGCGTGCCACAGGGTGAAAGCAACTCAAGGGTTTTCAGCAGCAAGAAACATGTATTTGGAAAGACACCTGGGGCAGTCTACCAATCCAAGGAAGACTTAATGAATCGGTATGTTGTGAAGGGAAGTATGGCCAATAGTGAAATAAGAGACTTGTTTCCCGAGGTAGATAATATCTCCCAACATAAGGCTTCCCTGTTTTTAGTCAGGGATATGGAAAGAAAGACATTTAACATAGAAATAATAGATGATGATAAAGTGTCTGAAATCAAGATGCATTATGAAAATATTCGTGCCCTAGACAAAGTAAAGTTCCATAGGAATTCCAATGACATGTTATATTCAGACTACCTGATTTTGAGTCCGAGGGTTTCAATATTGACAACACATGCACTAAAACTGGATGGACAATTAAAGCAGGAAAAAGCATCCAGCAAGGCTTGGCAGACACAGGTCAAAAGATTGGAATCTGAAGGCCCTCAAGGGGTAAAGGCTTCTTCAGATGAGAAAGAGAAGATGATCCAAAGCCTAAAGAAGAAGCTAAAGATGTCCACCACAGAACATCCACAGAAAACAGAGCTAGCTGCTCTAGAGCAGAAAAAGGAGACATTCAAACAAGAAGCACCAAATTACAAAGCTAAAGTGTTGCAGCTGGAAAAAGAGAAAGAGAATTGGTCACAAGGACAGGTAGCAACATCAGATATAGTTGTCATTGTACCTTCTAATATGGAAGCTGGATTAAGCACTGATGGATTGGTTCAGGATATGTCCCAAGTAAGCTTGAAGACAAGGGAGATAAAGAACCTTAAGGAGGTCATAGAAAAACTGCAACAAGAGATGAAAACGAAGGAAGAAAGGATGGCCCAATTTCGAAAGGATAATCAAGATTTGCAAGAGAGGGTGAACAAATTGAAAACGAGGTTGAAGGGTAAAGGACTTTTGAAAGGATATAAACATGTAATATGGGATGATGATACTGCTGAAGCTGCTAAGTTCATGGTTTACCTAAATTTTATAAATGACAAAGACAACATGGTTTTCATTTCCCGAAGCAGATGTACTGTTGTTAATGAGACACTGGCAAAAAAAGCCCTCGGAATGGGCCCAAAACGCTATTAACTTGCTGAATTTTGTTCCCACTGCTGATATTTAGACCATTGGGGTAAAGGACATAACTGCATTGATCATTTGGGCCAGGAGGATCATCACTAAACACAATTTGCTGAAATCGGTTCAAACCAAAGATGTTGAAATGGAGCAGAGCATAAAAGAGTTTAAAGATACATTTGAACAATTGTTTATCAAGGGCCTCCGACCATTTTGGGATGGTAAAGGGAAAATATATAATCAAGAGGAATACAATTCTCTCCTCACTCAATGTAGAATGGATCATTCGAAATTTGAAGGCATGGAAGAGAACCTGAAGGGGCCCAGTTTGGTGGAATATTTGGCTGCAGAATTTGAGATTTTGAATCAGTTCAAGACAATGAAGATCGGGTTGCCAACTGTGTCTTATGTTACCTGCATTGACCTAGAGAATCTGATAAAGGAGATGATGGATTACGAGATTCCTTCTGACTCATAGTGGAAGGAGATCGTATGGTTAGGCAAGACGAAATGCAGTTTTCCGTGAACCAGTAAGTAACTTCCAGGTGTCACCAAACTGGAAAATTCGACAGGAGATCTGAGCAGGATAGATGGCGCAAAGAAAGCTGAGAAGCCCGAAAGATCCATCCCTAGTCTATGAAATATTTTTTGTTTAATCATTGTAAATCGATTCATATGCCGAGACTATGAGTTGAAATTATTATAGTCAGTTTTAGAGGTTGATACGTTTCAGTTTTATCCATTGTAATCGAATTGTATAAGTACTAGAAATTTTGAAAGAATTAATGTTGGAAGAAGTGCAAGGGTACCTTTTTATTGCTTCTAAACTCTATTGTAATTTTCTGGAGCTGGATTGAATATACATGTAGAATCTTTTGAAGTCTCTATGAAAATATTCTAATGGTGGTGATATGAGTTTTGTGTTCGCTCATTGTATGTATTTCCTGGAATTCTTTATTTCCATTTGCACTATCTTCTATTGAAATTGGATAGTTAAAAGATCATAATTCATCTTGGGATGCTCTCGGCTTAAGCAATTTAAACTGTGTAAATTTCCTCTTAACTGATTCAGAATTCATTTCAGTAATTCTCTGATGTAGTTATTTGTTTTCTCTTTCTTCTTAAACCCTCCTTAAACTCAATTAATAACTCAGATTCATTGCCTCATTTATCCTTTATCCTCTGGATATTTCTACTTCCAGTCATTTTTTGCATTCAATTTCAGAATTCTGACTCCATAGCCCTAAGAGTCCCTCCCCTTCTTTGCCAACAAACTTTATAAACCCCCCCCCAAAAATCTGAATCTAGCCATTGATTTCCAAATATATATCAAATGACATGAGAGATCCCTCTTTGAGTTGAGCAGGCTAGTGCCTAGCTATAAAGTAGGTTGAAACAATTACCTCTGTCATTTGTCTATCAGCCAGACAAAATTTACAGAGTGATAACATTCTGGCGCCATTGTCGGGGATGAAATTGAAAAATCTTCCCTGGGAAAAATGACTTTAAAGACTTAGTTTGATCCCTGAGGGTGATAGTGGATCAAATACCTTATTGGCTGAGATTATTTTTTCCCTAGAGACTCCATTACCAAAAGACCAGTTGCACCAAACAATGTGAAATAGAAATCCTGGTTCCTAAGAAAATTCACGCCAGGAGCAACCCAGACCCATAAGCTACAATCCCTATGTCTGACCCTGAAAAGCTTGTATGCAAAAGAAAAGAAAAGACAGTAACCCCAGTTTTGCGTTCAGACCAATATCTGTCCTTTCCCAAGGACAGAGTGACTAGCCTTGAAGACCTTGAATTTGATGTGAAATTTGAGCAAGTCCTATTTAGAACTAAGTCTGAATCTTGTTTAAGCGAGACAATATTTGACGAAAAGAGATTCAAAGATTTGATTTTAGCCGCATATGCCAAGCCTATAGTGATCCCCACTCAAAACCAACAGCCACTCCGACCCCTCACAACAACTATGGTAGCCAGATTTTCTCCCCTCATACTGCCTGCTCAACTACATGATCTACCTCAAGATTATAACCTAAGGATCAAACTATATGATGTTGAAGGTAACATATCAGCTTAGAAGCATCTAGACTAGTTTAATTATTTCATAGACTTGGAAGAGGTGGAATTTGAAGATGTGAAAATGAATTTTTTTACACAAAGTCTTGCAGGAGAATTGAGGAAGTGGTTCAGAGCCCTTCCACCAGCTAGTATCACAGATTTCGAGGCTTTTGAAACAAGCTTCCTTACAAAATGGGGAGATAAGAAAAATCCCCTTTAGTTGTTGACCCAGTACAACAACATGAAAAGATCACCTGACGAAACAGTGCAAGAGTTTTCAACCATATTCATTAAGGTCTATAATGCGATTCTTGCTGAGGTAAACCCCCCCCTAAAGCTGCTCAACTCAAATATGCTGATTCTTTTGAAAGTGACTTTTCTTTATTATTAAGAGAGCGAAGATCTTCCACATTGGATGATATGATGACTGATGCCATAGAATTTGAAGTGAACCTAATGGCTTCAGGGAAGATGAAAATTAATTCTCGCAAGGACATAAATCGAACTCAGGAGAAAGCACAACCTTCAACATCAAAAACATCATAAGAAAGGTTTGAAGCAATGATGAGAAACATGGAGAGAATGATGGAAAGGATGACTCTGGGTAATAGGTCTAACCCTAGAGAACATGCTGATGGTCCACCCAGAAATCCAAGGAGACCAACGATCCCTCGAATTAGACAAAGAGAGAAAAGGAATTAGGGAAATCATGGGAATCAAGCAAATCAAGCAGATCAGGCGAATCGGGGAAATCAAGGAAATCAGGGAGATCAACAAATAAGGCCTCCTTTTGAAAATAATTATACAGATGAAAATTATGATGGATATTTTGAAGACAACATGAACTGCTATGATGATAAAGAAACAAAAGTGTTTTTGACTAAAGAAGAACACAACCAGTTCATGGATGCAAGTGAGATCTTTTTGCAAGATGAAGAGGAAAGGCTGTCAATAGAAACAAAAGATTACCAGATAGGATTGAAAAATGCCATCATGCAATTCCAAAGACAATACAACCTTCAAAATCAAAGGGTACCTCCAAATCCTCCAAAGGGAAACCCCACCAAAGGAGCTCAAAGTAACATACCTTCTTCAAGTTAGCCCAAAAATGATTCTGCTGCAAAGGATTCAGCTACAAAATACTCTACTGCAAAAGATTCTGCTGCAAAGGGTATTGTGGACAAAGGAAAGAAGAAAGAAGAACCAAAGAAGATCAGAATGTTGGAGGCAAGGAAATAATTGGTCACCAAATAGGTAGATAAGACTTCATCCTCTTTTAATTTTGAAAGTGAGATGGCTAAGATCAAATTTTATGTACCATTTAATGAATTAATCAAGAATAGAGAATATAGAAATCATATCATCAAGATGATTAAAACAGAATAGGCTTCTGATACCCTGAACGTACAAGATGACCACCCTGCCATCTTATTCAGACCAAGAATATAAGAAAATGGTGATAACGAAGAAGTTCCCCCATTCTATGTTAGCCTGAAAGTCCATGATATGACTCTACACAATGCCACGTTGGATTCATGGGCATCTCATAACCTAATGCCTAAAGCGGTCATCGACCAACTAGGTTTGGACATCACCAGGACTTACAAAGACTTGTTCTCTTTTGATTCCAGGAAGGTGAAATGCCTAGGTCTTATCAAAGATTTGGTGGTATCTTTGGCACACATTCTAGCAAAGAACATGGTCATGGATGTAGTAGTGGTTGACATCCCTCCCAAATTCGGCATGCTATTGTCAAGATCTTGGGATGCAAAATTAAAAGGAACCCTCTAGATGGACATGTCATATGCCACCATCCCTGTTTTAAGTCAAGACAGAAGGTTGTTCAAAGAAGTTTTGCTCAAATACATGGTCAGCAACAAGTCACATCCTAGCAATCATCCCATATACTCTGTGGAAACTGAGTTGGGCTCTTCTATTTTCTTCAATGACCTGTGTTGCGAAGAGGAAGAACCAAAAATTGACATGCCCAAAAAAGGGAGATCTGATCAACAAATTGAGGAAGACTCAAAACTGCAGGATGAAGTAGAAGATCATATATGGAAGATGAGTTTTGATGGAGCTGCCTGTAGAGAAGGAGCGAGAACTGGAGTTTGTATCAATCATCCCAAAGGAGATTCAAAATTATGTTCTTATAAGCTTGTTTTTGAATGCACAAATAACATGGCTGAATATGAAGCATTACTATTGGGGTTAAAGGTCTCTAAAGAATTGGGTGCCAAAAGAATTGTTGTACATGGAGAATATGAGATAATTATAAATAAAATCAAAGGAATATACCAAGCAAAACACCCCAGACTGAGGGCATATAAAAATCTGGTACTAGACCTCCTTGAGAAATTTCTAGAATGTAATCTTTCAACAATTCAAAGAGAATAGAATCAGGTCACTGATGCCTTGGCTACTTCAACAACAGTTTTCAAAGTTCCAATTTTCCCTAAAAAAAGATACAAGGTTGAGGTCAAGTACAAGCCAATAGTACCAGATAATATGAAGCACTGACAAGTTTTCAAGGATGACAAACAAATAGAAAGTTTCCTCAAGATGGAGAATGAGTTTGAGAATTTGAACATTGATGATGAATACTGTGATGTTGAGGTGGATGCAACTGCTTTCACAAAGGAGGGGTATTTTGACAATCAGATTACAGGCAGAGATATCATTCAACTAAAGAGAAACATCATTCCTAAAGAGATGGTCCCATTGGAGAAACTCTTTGATAATAATGATGTGGCTAGAAGTCCAAAGATTACAGAAAATGAAGGGGATGTGGAAGATTGCAATATTGGGACCTCAGAGGATCCAAAGATCGTTAATCTGTCCAAAAATCTTAGCCCTGAAGTCAAGGAGAGGTACATAAAATTGATGAAATAATTCCCTGATGTTTTTTCCTGGAGCTATGATGATTTGAAAGTCTATGACACAAGTATAATTCAACATGTTATCCCAATCAAAGAAGATCACAAGCCATTCAAACATAAATTGAGAAGGATAAATCCTTTGTTGCTACCCCTGATTGAGAAAGAAGTAAATAAGCTATTTGAAGCCAAAATCATAGTGTCCCTGAGATTTTCCAAATGGGTGGAAAATCTGGTGCCAGTCAGAAAGAAGAGTGGAGAAATCCAGTTGTGACATGTGGATTTCAGGAATCTGAACAAAGTATCTCTTAAATATCATTACTCGTTGCCTAAGATGGATCACATTTTACAGAAGGTGGTGGGTTCTCAGAATATGTCAATGTTAGATGGCTTCTCAGGATACAATCAGATTATGGTGCACCCCGACGATCAAGAAAATATGACATTTACCACACCACGGGGTACATTTATGTATGCCAAGATGCCTTTTGGGATTATGAATGCAGGGGATACATTTCAAAGAGATATGGATATAGATTTTGCTGATGAAAAAGAAAAATTCATTGTTATCTACCTTGATGGAGTCACTGTGTATTCTACCTCAGATGAAGAACACCTCAAGCATCTTAGAAGGGCGTTTCAAAAATGTAGAAAGTTCAGAATCTCGTTGAATCCTAAGAAGTTGAATTTCTCCATGGAAGAAGGAAAGATGTTGGGTCACATTATTTCAAAAGAAGGGATAAAGGTAGATCCCAACAGAGTTGGGGGAATCCCGAAAATTGGCATACCCAGAAGTAAAAAAGAGGTTCAATCTTTCCTGGGGAAAGTAAATTTTCTGAGAAGGTTTATCCCAATTTTGGCTAAAATCATAAAACACATCACAAACATGCTCAAGAAGGGAAATGAAATAAAGTGGATTCCTGAAGCAAGAAAATACTTTGAAGACATCAAAGTGGAATTGGCCAAGGCTCCAGTACTTGCAAGTCCTAATTTCGATAAGGATTTCATATTGTTCTTTTTCGCCTCAAAACACACAATTGCTGGTGTTTTTCTCCAGAAAGATGACCAGAATTTTGAGAAACCCATAGTGTATTACAACAAGACATTGAGGGATGATCCTTTGAAATATGACATCATGGAGAAGCAAGCATATGCTCTGGTCAAAGCCTTGAAATAATTCAGAGTTTACATCCTACATTCTCATACTACTTCTTATGTACCCAACAACTCAATGAAAGACATCCCAACCCAGCCTGATCCTGAAGGAAAGAGGGGAAAATGGATAGCGATGCTGTTAGAATATGACCTGGAAATCAAACCCACCAAGTTGGTCAAGGGACGGGGGTTGGAAAAGATGATGGCACAGACAAATTACAAACTTTTAGGAATAAAATTCATTGTAGAGCTGCTAGACAGTACAACAGAAGAGGAAAAGGCGACTCCACAAATATCCCAGAAATTTCTTGACTTTGCATGGTATGCATATATCATCTTTGTGTTAAAAAATTTGTAGGCTCCTCTTGAATTTAGTAAAACAAAAGCCATATTTTTGAAACTGAAGGCAACACAATTTTGTATAGTGAATGAATCTCTATATTGGAAAGATCCAGGGGGAATTTTATTGAGTTGTTTGAGAGAAGGAAAAGCAAGGAAAACCATCAGAAAGTTCCATAAGGGTGACTATGGAGGTCATCATTATTGGAAGATAACTGTGCATAAGATTTTGAGGGTTGGGTTCTATTGGCCCAACGTTTTTCCTGATGTCTATAAAGAGGTTTCAAAATTCCACGAGTGTCAGATTTTTGATGGAAAAGGAAAATTACAACCTCTGCCTTTGAAGCCCATTTCTGTCGAAGCTCCTTTCAGACAGTGGGGTATCGATTTTATAGGGGAAATACATCCACAATCCTCATCCCAACATAGGTGGATTCCAACAACAACATATTATTTCACTAAGTGGATTGAGGCAGTTCCCACTAGGCAGGAAACAAATGATGTTATCATCCGATTTTTAGAAGAAAATATTCTGTCCAGGTTCGGGTGCCTGACTAATATCATAATAGACAATGCAACAACTTTCAAATCCAAGAAAATAGAAAAATTCTACAGTGATTACAATATCACCCTTGGTCATTCTACATCATACTACCCTCAAGGGAATGGATTGGCTGAGTCTTTGAATAAAATCTTAGTCATAATCATAAAAAAACTGTTGCAAGAGAATACAAAGGTATGGCACAAAAAGCTCAGCCACGCATTGTGGGCTGATAGGATATCCCCAAAAAGATCCATTTCCACGTCCCCTTTCCAGATCGTCTATGGCACTGAAGCAATTTTTCATACTACATTGGGGTTACCAGTAATGAGACTGTTGCAGGAGAAAGATGCAGGGACAGATGCCACACGAAGAAGGAAGGATGAACTCATCAGTGTACAACAAATCAAAGAAAAATATTTCGACAATACTCAACTGCACAAGATAAGATCAAAGAGGATTTCGACAGACATACCAAGGTGGATGACTTCGAACCAGGAGACTGGGTACTAAAATGGGATGCTAGAAATGAAGATAAGGGAAAACATGGGAAATTTGATCACCTATGGCTGGGCCCGTTCAAAATTGCAACATATCGTGGGAGAAATGCCTACTTGTTACAAGAGAGTAATGGAGAACTCATTTGAGGAGGGTATGTGAATGGCAGGTTTGTCAAGCATTACATTGTTTGAACAATAATCACCCCTCCCATTCATTGTACATAATCATTTTTAAGTTTTCGCATAAATAAGTTAGAATAAAAGCAACGTAAGTGAAGCCCAAGGTGAAGGCCCTGAGCTATGCTGGGTCGATTTTGAGTTTTTGAATAAAGATCAGTGGATTTAGATCACATGGATAAGCCACAACCCAATGGATAGGCACTAGGTATACAGTTCTTTTCTACCTCGTAGGGAGGATAACATCCCCAGTTGGAGCCTATGTTATCACCATAATAATTTTGTATGGAATACATGTTTCAGATTTAGTAGAAGGCCAAAGTAGTGTGGAGATGTGGCTTGATTTGGAGGGTTAGGTTATATCTGGAATAGAAGGGCCAAATTTAGTAGAGGCGCAGAAGTTGACGAGGCTCGACAGACCGTAGATCTTGAAGAGGCCCAGATCAACGACCAAGACACATATCAGAAGTAGCGCGAAAGATAGTTGTTCGAGGGCGGGCCGAGGAAAATAACACGGTTTTATTTTGTGGACACGTGGCGCCATTAGAGGCATATCAGGGAGAAAAGCAGTTTAACCAAAACCATTTTTCCCCACCCCTGATATCAAAAAACGCATATAAGAGGAGGGCTTGGTCACTATTTTATGATATTTCAAAGTGTTCGAACGTTAGAAAATTGGCGCAAACGCTCCATTCGAAACTGAAGCTCAACAGTGAACCAGATTTGAGCATTCTCCACCGATTCACAGGTATTTTTCATTATGGCCATGAAGCCTATCATTTTATCCATGACAGAGAAAGACCTCCCCTCTAAAGAAGAAGCCCTAATTGAGAGGGACTTAGATGTATTTGACACAAAAATAACAGTCTCTCCCATTTTCGTGTCCAAATCCAATTTGATAGACAATGTTGGAAAACAGATACCCTTCCTCGAAGTGGCCCAAGCCTCCATTACCCCTTATGTCGTAGAATTCATTTTCCCTTTCCCAGAGTTCTTAAACTGGTGTGAAAAATAGTATTCGCGAGAAGAAAAGGTCATTTTGAATAAGTTAGGGTCAGAATTCTTATGCGAAATAGATAACCCGTCAATTCGACACACCCTCAGTATACCAGAGTCTTCCCCCTCAGTGTCAGAGCCCTTTGAGGAAGAAAAAATGATCACAGTCTACAAAGAATGTCCCTCCGAAGTAAAAACCCTATTTCTGCAGACCATTGTTAAACCTGAAAACCATCATGAGAGTCTGTTATTACCTATCAATGTATGCGTCATGGTTATTGAAGTCCAGTGGGCTTGTTCCATACTTAGTCAAATTCTAGGATTGGATAACGAAAAGTTTGTAGTAGAAGTCATGCTGGGTTTCTTATTGACCTTTTTTCTGTCATAGTCTAGTCAATCGGTCTGTATTAGTTTTGAAAAGTTCATCGCTGACAATATGCACCAACAACTGGTAAATTTCAATTCACCGAGACACTTCAGGTCCTACACACACTTGCCGAGAATGTTCTTGGAATCGAATAAGACCCAATTCCATGAAGTCGCATTCATATCAACTAAATGCAAAAGGATCACCATGCTTATTTTCATAAACAAGATCATGTCCAGGGTTTATAGTCTCATCTTCGACGAGGACCTGCCAAGGGTTTTGGAAGAAATGAAAATCTCTTTGCAACCCAATCTAGAGAGTAGGGTGGGAGATTGGATGTTGTTCACACACTCTATTGTAATTTGGGTATATGGTTATCAAGAAGGACCTTACCTTTTTCCTGTCTTCCTGAATCCTAGAGTCTTTTCCCTAGAGTTCATCAGACAAAGAATTATTTCGGAGACAAAGCATTTTCTAAAAATGCACAAAGCATCTAACTTAAAATTTCCTTTCATAATAGGACCCTTTGTGGAAAAGACCAGGTCATTTTTACCTCAGATCCAAGCCAAACTCAGTGGATTTTGGTTTACACAGTTACAAGGGAGGAAATATGATCCCCATCATATCATATCTAAGAGAATACTGATGAGCAGACAAGGCCCCTATGAGCATGAGCATGTGGAAGGATTTGATGAACTGGCTAATTAGGAAACCTGTGCAGATATGGAAGTCACTTTGCAACTTGATCAGACACAACAAACAGAGTCTGCCCCTTAGTAGATTCAAACACAAAAAACTTCCCCAAAGTTTATTGTTAAATCTCCAATGATGAGTGTTTATAACAAGAGGAGTAGTTCAGAGGAACTGGGTGCCAGTAGTCAGCAAAATATTCTCAAGAAAATGAAAATCACACCATCCTCTCAGATAGTAGCCCTGGAAGAAGAAGAACCTAAAGAGAAAATGAGCATGGAGATGGTGGAAAGTGTAACCAAGAACGAAGAGGCTAGTACATGAAGCATGCCACAGATTGAAAGCAGCTCAAGGGTTTTCAGCAGTAAGAAACATGTATTCGGCAAGACACTTGGGGAAGTCTACCAATCCAAAGAAGACTTAATGAATCGATATGCTATGAAGGGAAGTATGGCCAATAGTGAAATAAGAGACTTGTTTCCTGAGGTAGAGAAGATCTCCCAGCATGAGGCTTCCCTGTTTTCATTCGGGGATGTGGAAAGAAAGACATTTAACATATCAATAGTAGATGATGATAAAGTGTCTGAAATCAAGATGCATTATGAAAATATTGGTGCCCTAGACAAAGTAAAGTTACACATGAATGCTAGTGACATGCTATATTCAGACTACCTGAGTTTGAGTATGAGGGTTTCAAGATTGACAACACATGCACTAAAACTGGATGGACAATTGAAGCAGGAGAAAGCATCCAACAAGGCCTGGCAGACACATGTAAAAATATTGGAATCTTAAGGCCCTCAAGGGGTAAAGGCTTCTTTATATGAGAAAGAAAAGATGATCCAAAGCCTAAAGAAGAAGATGAAGATGTCTGCCACAGAACATCCACAGACAACAGAGCTAGCTTCTCTAGAGAAGGAAAAGGATACATTCATACAAGAGGCACCAAATTACAAAGCTAAAGTGTTGGAGATGGAAAAAGATAAAGAGAATTGGTCACAAGGACAGGTAGCAACATCAGATATGGCTGTCATTGTACCTTCTAATATGGAATTTGGATCAAGAACTGATGGATTGGTTCAGGCTATGTCCCAAGTAATCTTGAAGACAGGGGATATCAAGAACCTTAAGGAGGTCATAGAAAAACTGTAGCAAGAGATGAAAACGAAGGAAGAAAGGATGGCCCAATTTTGAAAGGATAATCAAGATTTGCAAGAGAGGGTGAACAAATTGAAAACGAGGTTGAAGGGTAAAGGACTTTTGTAAGGAGATAAACATATAATCTGGGATGATTTTGCTGCTAAAACTGCTAAGTTTAGGGTTAACCTAAAGTTTATAAATGACAAAGACAACATGGCTGTCACTACCCAAAACAGATGTGCTGTTGTTAATGAGACATTGGCAAAAAAAGCCCTGAATGGGCCTTGAATGCTATTAACTTGCCTAATTATGTGCCCACTACTGATCTTCATACCATTGGGGTAAAGGACATAACTACACTGATCATTTGGGCCAGGAGGATCATCGCTAAACACAATTTTCTCAAATTGGTTCAAACCAAAGCTGTGCAAATGGAGTGGAGCATACAAGATTTTAAAAATACATTTGAACAATTGTTTATCAAGGGCCTCCTACCATTTTGGGATGGTAAAGGGAAATTATACAATCAAGAGGAATACAATTCTCTCCTCACTTAGTGAAGAATGGATCATTCAAAATTTGAAGGAATGGAAGAGAACCTGAAGGGCCCCAGTTTGGTGGAATATTTGGCTGCAGACTTTGAGATTTTGATTCAGTTCAAGACAATGAAGATCAGGTTGCCAAGTATGTCTTATGCTACCTGCATTGACCTGTAGATTCTGATAAAGGAGATGATGGATTACAAGATTCCTTCTGACTCACAGTGGAAGGAGATTGTATGGTTAGGCAAGACGAAATGCAGTTTTCCAAGAACCAGTAAGTAACTTCCAGGTGTCACCAAACTGGTAAATTCGAAAGGAGATCTGAGCATGAAAAATGGCGCAAAGGAAGCCAAGCAGTCAGAGAGATATGGCCCTAGTCTATGAAACATTTTTTGTTTAATCATTGTAAATCGGTTCATATGCTGAGACTATTAGTTGAAATTATTATAGTCAGTTTTAGATGCTGAAACGTTGTGGTTTCATCCATTGTAATCAAATTGTATAAGTACTAGAAATTTTGAATGAATTAATGTTGGCAGAAGTGCAAGGGTACCTTTTTGTTGTTTCTAAACTCTATTGTAATTTTCTGGAGCTGAATTGAATATACATGCAGAAGGTTTTGAAGTCTCTATGAAAATATTCTAATGGTGGTGATATGCGTTTTGTCTTCTCTCATTGTATGTATTTCCTGTGATTCTTTATTTCCATTTGCATAGTCTTCTATTTAAATTAGATAGTTAAAAGCTCATAATTCATCTTGAGATGCTCTCATCTTAAGCAATTTAAACTGTGTGAATTTCCTCTTAACTAATTAAGATTTCATTTAAGTAATGCTCTGATGCAGTTATTTGTTTTCTCTTTCTTCTTACACCCTGGTTAAACTCAATTAATAACTTAGATTCATTGCCTCATTTAGGCTTTATCCTCTGGAGAGTTCTACTGGCCAGTCATTGTTTTCATTCAATTTCAGAATTCTGACTCCATAGCCCTAAGAGTCCCTCTTCTTCTTTTCCAACAAACTTTATAAAAACCCCCAAAACAATCTGAATCTAGCCATTGATTTCCAAATATATATCAAGTGACATGAGAGAGCTCTCTCTGAGTTGAGAAGGCTAGTGCCCAGCTCTAAATTAGGTTGAAAAAGTTACCTCTGTCATTTTTCTATCAACCGGACAAAATTTACAGAGTGCTAACAACAACCTTAACAAAAATATCACTAGTTCACAAGATACATAATTGATGAATGAGTGTGTGAGTCTATTTGAATGACTCCTTGAGGTGTATTCATACTTGTGCTAGGTAAATCCTCTTCTTAAATTAGGGTTTCTAGATTTTTCATGTTACAACAAATTTACCCTTTCATTAAGGACTTGTAACCAACTAGGGGCTTCTTGACCACTCTTCAGGGCTTACAAACTTCTTAAGGCCATATATCCCTAACCGTGAGGATCTACGTGGTGTTCCACATATCATTGGAAATGGTACGACGGGTACTATCCATATATGAGTGTCTTGAATGCATTTACTCTATCGATCATGTCCAAATTCCTCATTCAAATTCAGTTACCAAAACCACACCATGAGGGATTCTTCAAGGGTTGACATTAATGACAACCAAACTATAAAAAATATCCCCCTTTGGAATTGATGGAAACACTTAGGAATGAAAATAATTATGCCCATGCTTCCCCTGTGACCATCACTCCTCTTTATGCATTCTTCTCTCTCTCTCTCTCTGTCTCCATGCCTCGCTCTATCTCTCCCCCTTTGAAATCAATGGAAAAGGTTAATCCTCCTCTTGGGGATGCTACCCCTATCTAAAAGGATATGTTGTCTCTACTGCCCTTTCTCTTCATGGTGATTCCTCGTGTAACTCTCTGATGTATATGTAAATCATTCAAAAGTTTCTTTACTTGAACATTTCTAATACTTATGTTTCACTCCCCCTATCCTGTTAATCTTGATGCTGTGTGAATCACTATGGGGAAGAAACTACTCCAAGCTTCTGTCGCAGCTAACTTAAATTTTTTCCTTGCAAGAGGTTTACTGAAGATATCTGCATTTTGCTCTTTTTTCCCAACATACTCTAACTTGATGTTATTCTCTGTAGCCTATTCCCATATAAAGTGACACTTTATCAGGATGTGCTTCATCTTAGAATGCATCACTGGATTCTTGGATATACTGATGGCGCTGGTGTTGTCACAAAGTTTTGAAATGGGCTCATCACACTTTACTTTTATATCTTATAAGGTCTTCTACATCCAAAGAACCTGAGTACAACAAGCTGCTGCTGCAATGCATTTTGCTTTTGCGATAGACAAGGATACTGATGATTGTTTCTTGCTTAACCATGATACCAGAAACTCACCCAAGTAGAAAGTTGCTCCACTTGTACTTCTTCTATCATCAATGCAACCTGCCCAATCTACATCTGTGTAGGAAACACTAGATAGATCCTTCCCTTTTGGATACCATAATCCAAACTCTTTTGTACCTTTGAGGTATCTGAATATCCTCTTTACTACCATAACATGTGATTCATTTTGTGTTGTTTGAAACCTTGCAACCTGTCCAACTTCCTGCTTCACATCTAGTCTGGAAGCTATTACATCGAGTAAGCTGCCAATAATCGATATGTATTGTCTCTGAACTGCATCTTTAGAATCATCATCCTTACTTAACTTACAACTGGTCTGCATAGGATTACTGACTAGTTTGGAATATGTCATTCCAAACTTCTTCAACATTTCTCTGATATACTTGGTCTGAGAGATAAAGATACCTTTGTTACTCTGACATATTTGGAGACCCAAAATGAAAGACATATCGTCAACATAAACTTCAATTGTCAGGATACTATATTGATTTACCTTTATGTAGATATTTTTGTCCACATTTCCTTTCCTGAACCCTTGTTGTTGTAGGTATCTGTCCAGTCTTGAATACCACTGTCTTGGGGCACGCTTGAGTCCATATAACGCTTTCTTTAACTTGCAAACATAATCTTCCTTTTCTAATAACATGAACTCTTCAGGTTTTTCGATGTATACTTTTTCTTCTAATTCTCCATTTAGAAAGGATGACTTTACATCCATCGAATAGACCTTGATTCTGTTTGAACAACCATAGGCTAAGATCAATTTGATTTCTTCCATCCTAGCAACTGGGGAAAAAATTTCTTCAAAATCTATACCTTCAACTTGAGAGTATCCTTTGCATACCAGTCTAGCTTTGTTCCTAGTAACTTGTCCATCCTCATTCAACTTGTTTTTGAAGACCCACTTTGTACCAATGACATTCTTGTTCCTCGGCCTTGGAACCGGTTCCCATTTTCCATTCTTCTCTATCTAATATAATTCTTCATCCATAGCTTTGATCAAGTGTTCATCCTCGTTGGCTTCTTAAAAACTACTCAGCTCAATAGTAGATAGTAGTACTATATGTTGTTGTTCTGGTGAACGAATTCTTCTTCTGGTTTCAACTCCTGCGTCTTTATTTCCAATGATCTGTTCTGGTGGATGTTTTTTTTGCACTCATCTTCTAGGTTTCTTTGGAGGTACCTGGAGATCTTGTTGTTTTTCCTTTTCTTTTGGCTATTCTTCTTCTTCATTTGATTCTTCATCCACTTCTTCTTTTTTCAAATCTTCTTCGTGATCCTGTTCCACTAAATCTTCGCTGCTTTATTTTATATTTCATCCGTTTGTCTCATCAATTGTCACATTGATGCTTTCTACTATTTCGTTGAGTATTAGATTGAAGCATTTGTATGCTTTCCTTTTTCTTGAGTACCCAACTAGTGTGCCTTTATCAACTCGAGAATCAAATTTCCCAATTCTTCCATCTTCTCTTTTGATGTAGCATTTTCTTCCCAAAACTCTGAAGCGATTCACATTTGTTGGTCTTCCTTTCCATATCTTGTATGGAGTCTTATCATTGTTATTTTTGAGCATCCCTATGTTCTGAATGTGAACTGTTGTATGCATTGCTTGTACCCAAAAGATGACTGTCAACTTGGAATCCATTAACATGGTTCTAGCCATTTCCTATACTGTTTTGTTTTTCCTTTTGACAACTCCATTCTGCTGAGGTGTCCTGGCTACTCAGAATTGCCTCTTTATCCCATGGTCACTGTAGAATTCCATGAAATATTTTGATGTAAATTCTCCTCCATTATTTGATCTCAAGCACTTGATTTTCAACTATGTCTCAGTTTCAACCATCTCTTTGTATGTCTTGAAGTTTTTGAATGCCTCTGTCTTCTTCTTGAGAAAGAAAACTGCAATCATTCTTGTGTATTCATCAACGAGTAGCATGAATTACTGTTCACCTTTCAATCCCTTTGTTCTTGTCATTCCAACTAGATCAATATGTACAATCTCCAGTGGTTTTTTTGTGGAGTACTCCTTTGATTTGAACTTGGTCTTGGTTTGTTTTACCTATAGACAATGCTTGCATAAAATGTTTGTTGGCTTTGAGATATCATACATTTCTCTTACTGCTTCCCTTTTGCTGACATTGACAAGATTATCAAAATTTATGTGACCCATTATTTTGTGCTAGAGCCAACTTTCATCATCCTTTCTTAAGAAACATATTTCGTTTCCGATTTCATTTAGAACATATATGTTGCTTGGAGTTCTTACAAATGTAGGCACCAACTTGCCTAATTCTAATTTCCTTATCTCACACTTCTTTGAGTCAAACACAAGTTTGTGTCCTTGATCAAACATTTGACTTACACTTAGCAGATTGTGTTTCATGTCTTTGACTAGTAAAACATTTTCTGTTGTCGCATCCTTACTTCTGAGTTTGACTGCGCCTCTTCCAATAATTCTGGCTAAGTTTTCATTTCCAAATTAAATTGATTCATCTCTTTCCTTCTTCAATGTCAGAAACTTGTCTTCATCACCTGTCATATTCTTTTAGCATCCATTGTCGACATACCATCCACGTTTCTTGTGTTGAGCTTGCAGATCAAGGTTGCATTATTCAATGTTGAATTGATCCTTCTTTGTTATCCATATCCTGTATGGTTCCTGATTAGGACTGACTATATTATTCTTTGGTTCCCTTGGAGTAATAATGAGTCTACAATATTTATCCAATATATGTCCAAATTTGTTGCACTTGTAGTATTCTACCTCATCACTCAATGATCAAAATCTATTGTAGTTTCTATTTTGAGATTCATGAGATCTTCCAGGATAACTATTTCTTGTATAGCCTTCATAGTTGATTCTGTTCTTGGTATTGGCTCTACAATTCACAGCTTTGTGCCCAAAATTATTACATGAATAACATGAACCAAGAAAAATAGTTTGATAACTAGGAGTGGAAGATCTTCTGAATGGTGGTGCTCTTCTTTGTCTTCTTCTTTAGGTCTTTCTACAACTGGCTATTGTTGATACTGACTTCTGAATCTTCTAGGTGGTGTAGTGTCTCTGTAATATTCTTCTTGATTCTTCCTGTATTCTTCTTTCTTAGAGGGACCTCTGATGGATTATTAATATCTTATTGTTCTTGCTTCTTGCTCTGTCGTTTTGGAGCTTGAACCTTTCTTTGTCTGCTTCTAGTTGTATCCTAATCCATATCTGTCATAGTAAGGTATTTGACTGTTAATGATATTATCCAATATACTGGTGTTGTTTTGTTGCATGTCCTTCTTCTGAATATATTTTCTTAGAGTGACTATCTCTACTTCTAACCCTTCAATGATCCCGTCCTTTTCATCTAACTGTCCTCTGAGGGCTTCTTCAATTTTCTTGTCTTCTTCTACCTGGATTTTTAGCTTTGTGATCATCTGCTCGACTTCTTTGGAGTTGGAATTTAGTTCTTTCCAGAGTGACTTGTTTTTCTTCTTTTCCCTTTTTAGAGATTCTATTGCACACATCAATTCTTCTCTGTAATCAACTTCTACCTCTTCGCATTATTCTTCGGAGCCTTCTTCGTCGGAGTCTTCTACTGCCATAAAAATTACTCTCTTTGTATCACTATTGTTGTCTTCGCATTCATTTGATGAACTGTCTTCCTTGGTGAAGAGACTTTTCTTGAAAAATTTCTTTTCGTTTCTTCTACTCTTTTGGATTTTCTTTTTCATTTTAGAGTCATCTTCTTCATTACTTTCCTTATTCTTATAGGGACATTTATTAGCAAAATTAACAACACCATCACAATTAAAACATTTCAATGGAATCATACCATTGTATTTGTCGGTTCCTCTTTTCATCTTTCTTACAAAGTTTTCCACCTCTTCATCTTGCTTTGAATCATCATTGTAGCTACAATTTGACTTTGGATTTTGTTTATCTTTCTTTTTTGTCTTCTTGGATGCCTTGCATGTTTCTTCCTTCGTGACTGAATTTTCTTATTTTGTCCTTATCTCATAATCTGTGAGTATCCCATGCAACTCATCCAAGGTCATTGTAGCTAGGTCCACTCTTTCTTCTAGAGTTGGAATTTTTGGATCAAATCTCATTGGTAGAGATATTAATGCCTTTTTAACAATGACATGTTCCTTTATCTCGTCTCCCAAACCTTTGAT
>SNQJ01S0107249.1:10228-29775 GCA_010110895.2 Picea sitchensis
TTTGGCTCACCTTGTCCCTCCAAAGTGACTTTCATTTTATTAATATTTAATTAATTAATTAAATCACTTTAATTAATTAATTAACCTTTTTACCTCTGAAAATCTCCTTATCTCTCCTTGTGGCTTCCCTGGACACTGAAAGTAACTTCTAGCTTTCCCATCCTGTAGTGTTGCTCCTCCCGATTCCAATGAGCTATTACACCGAGAGGTTGCTCCAAGTAATGTGCCCAAAATGACCTCTTCAGTGAATTCCATTGACTTATAGCTCAAAATAGTCAAAATCATAGAAATCATCGGAATGCAATGGAACCAAAGCCAACTTGTGAGGAATGGCTCATAATGATGAGATATGATGAGAAATGCCACCTGGACCTCACAATGCCTCTCAATAACCCTTGTACTCACTATAACACCCATCTGGCTACTCTGGTCATCATAAACCTCTGCATTGTGATGATGTCCCAAAGTGGGGACATTACAGTTGTGGCGATTAAAAAATTCAACCATAAATTCAGTGTCCAGTGTGAATTCAGGCTCCCTGCATTTATAGTATTTTCTCATCTCTACAGGTAAGAAAACGCCAAACAATCCTCATCCACATTGTTTATTAAACATTTTTCAGCATTGGTGTGATGGATGATCCACTCTAAGGTTTCGATTCAAGGTAGGACTGGGGTCCTAGTTGCCACCATGTATAACACTAACCATTTTATGTTTTAAAAGACCTGGTCATCCAATACCCATAATTTCGAGTCATTATGAGGAGTAAACTCAGGAAAATCATCATGGTGGATTTTATTATTCAAATCGAGCCAGGTGGGAAAGAGTATCTTGGATTTTGTTCTTACTTATGTGTCCTTGTAGATAGGTGGTGAGATTGCAGGTTTATTTTGAGACATGTTGATCACTAGCTCTGCCTTGGGCAAGAATTCCAATACTTTAGCAGTTGCGATGGATGCTTCTCCCACCTGCTCATTCCTTCTCTTTGGAGTCTTTGGTGACTGTCAGGTTGTTGGTATTCAAGGAGGCATTTTCCTTGCAAACGAAACTTAATTTAGTTATATCTTTGTAAAACACCGCAAGAATGAAAAGGATCTATTATAAGAAACACATACCCGCACGAGGTAGAGTTCCCTGGCTTCAACACTTACCAGTCCCAAAATTAATAGAAACATGTAAACAATTATCTCAAGCGCAACACCTGGTTCTCAAGGATCCTTCACAACACAAAGTTCCCAAGATCTCTTATGCACATGATAAAACAATTACCAAATCAACTTCAAATACATAGTTTCAAGAAATCCCATCTGTGTTTACTAGTGTCGAGTATAAAAAAATCCTTACATATCTTTGTGAATTAATTACTTCGTCGATGCCATAATTTGGACTTAATAACTTACACAAATCAATGGTGAAAAAGGACGTTAGATTGGTCTATTGGTGATTTCAAACAATGATAGGTTGGTGCATGAGACTGATAAGATCGGGGATTGGGGCATGTTGTTGTCATAATTTTTGACTGATTAACATTGATGTTTGGTCATCGATCCCGATGTGGATGAATTTTGGGGTCGTGTGGTTTCTCGTGGTGAGTTTCTCAAGGTTCATACTTGGGATCATTTATCTTGGTGTTTAAATTTCAAGGAATCCCCTCAATAGACGTGGCCAATTCGAGTAGATCGAGATCATGAGATGACAATGAATAGGGGTATCGTATGAATGACATAGATCAAGTCTGGAGTTTGAGAAATAAAAATGGATGGACCATATCACAGTTGATTATGTCCAGATCAGTCATCGATGGTGGTGTCAGCATGTTGAAAGACATATCTCAAATCATGGTTCGCCAATGTCGATGGGATGTCAACCATCGGTGAGTAGAAGGCTCGAGTGGTAAAAGTGAGGTTTATTAGTTTTGATTCTCTGATGTCGATAATATATTGATGATTGGTGGTAGTAATCTCAAGGGTGTCTAATGAAACTATACTGACTTTGTATCGATGACTGATGAAACACCGACGTCGACGAGTTGGAACCTTGATGATTCCCTTTAGCTCCTTTTCAAAGATATTTGGTGAGCACTATGGATTTCTCATGGTGACGTGTAGTTTGACATGTCATCCTTGCATGATGTGGAAAGTATCAACATGGATCTATGTCGTGCTATCCCAAGTGAATCTTACCCTAATAAATCGATGGTTGGGATGGTTCCTTTATTTAAATGGACAGTCACGATCTCGAGATAATTGATTTGTCGACATCGAGACTAGGCTTTCTCTCGGTAGATTTTTCTATGTGCAATACTACGCATTGACGACTGATGTAACATTGGCATCGACAAATTCCTCTACCCAATTTTCTATCAGTGCACATATGTATGTTAGCATGGTTGATACCCGACATTCATTGACATCGGTTCTCTTGAGGGGAGACTATCTCATTTGTGCATCCATGTGTTGGAATGAATGACACTCAACGTTCATCGATGTCAACGCTCTTAATAGGTGACCATCGAACATCGGGAAAAAACAATTTGACAAGAAATTTGACAGGTTCGAAATTGTTAAGTGTTGAAAACCTTCCTTTTTCAGTGTCTAAACTATCTAGCCTTCTCTCTATTCTAGTGACAATTCATATCAAGCTTGGGACTCATCTAAGACAATTGAAACAAAAGAAACAAAACCTCAAAACTTTTCATGGTCATACGAAAATCAAAGCATAAGGATGAAATTAAAAGAAAGTGGTCCCCCAAAATTTTCTAAAATTTTGAGGGTTTGTTGAGTGCTCAACAAATGGTGATTCACTTCACAACATTATTTCTTTATGGTCAGGAACTAAATCCCAAGTGTGATTCTTTGGAAAATAATCTAATTCAGTCTAAATAGCCTGCTCCCATTCAAGTTTTTCTTGCGCATATGAGTAGGTAACATGATCATAAGTTTCAAGTAACACGTCATCAATGCAAAGCTAACATGTTTCTTATAACTACAATCTTGGTAGATTGAAGAAATATCACCGACATTAGGTCCAATAACTTCAATAGTCTTGGCATCCCATCAGGGTAGAAAAGAAAGGGGTGAATTGTTGTTCACTGCAGAAGGTCAATAATAAGTTGGAACATTTTAAGTCGATGTATATGGCGGACCAATCAAAATAGATATCAACTAACCAATCGATTCGAAGGTCAATAGCCTAGTGGAAGTAGGAACAAATTTCAACCATCCAGTTGAATAACTAAAAATGGAATAAGAGAAATATAAATGGAAACAACATCGAAATGATCATCTTGTAACCATATAGAAGAGGCATTCAACAACTTGATGCCATAATATTTCTCACCAAACCATACATTTCGTCTAATAATGATTTTCCATTTGACAGGATCAAATAGTTAATAGGCTTTAGACTCTTCGGAGTATCCCATCATGATGCAAGAATGACTCTTTGCATCCAACTTCTTTCTGCAATCATTAGAAATATGAGCCCAGGAAACACATCCAAACACAGAAAGGTGGCCAACAAAGGGATTCATTCCACACCATTGTTCAACCGGTGTCACCATAGGAACAACTTGAGTTGAGATGTGATTGAGCATATAGTTTGCATAATAGACAACTTAAACCCAGAAGAGTGAAGGGAAATTTTTGTCCTACAAAATACATGTATCCATTTCGACTAACATTTGATTCTTGCATTCAACAACTTGTTATGAGTAACCGCTTGTTGCTAATTAATACTATATTGAACCAGGTATTCTTAAAAAGTTCAATGTACATACTCACCACCATTGGGTCAGCCAATATTATTGTTCCTCATAAAATAAACCCAAGTGAAATGAGAGGGATCATAATTGAAAGTCAAGATATACCTTGAACCTACTAGGGAACACATATTGGTGCAACAAAGATCATTGTGAACCAAATCCAGAAGATTCTATGTTTTCCACACTTTTTCAGAGTCAAAGTGTGCTTGATGATGCTTTTCAAGCACACATACTTTATAAACTCCATCAAGGGGGAAAATTTAGGTAAACCAACAACCATATTCTACGTTTACATTGACTACAAACTTCAAAAATTTAGATTTTTGAGTCAATCATGCCAAGTTTGAATTTGCTCGTCAGTGTGAGAAACAAGTGCAGTCATGTTGAGTCGTGTTACATAATTGATATAGAATGTCCTTTGGGTCGAGAAACCCTTTGATGACAATCAACCGACCTTTCTTCAAATCTCAAACAAAGCACTGATTTGGCCAAAATTTCACAATTTTACCTATTTGTGTCAGTTGAGAAACCGACAACATATTGGTACCGAGGTTCAATACATGATATATGTCGAAAATTATCCTATGTCGAAATGAAACATCACCCTAACTACCAATATCAAGAGAAAATCATCAACAACATAAATCTTCCTTTCCATGACTTCATTTAAGGAGGTGGACAAGGAAGCATCATTATCCATCTGATGATTGCACCCAGAGTCGATTACCCATTCATTTTGTGTAGAATGAGACAACAAGGCTTGAGAAGTTCCAACTTGGAAGGTGAAATTATTAGTGGGTCGACGAACAATGGACACATCTCCTTTAAGGAATTTAACCTTCACCTCTAAATTGTCTAGCTTCTTATAGAAAACCTTCTCCCAATTTCTATCCTTTCCACAATACTGACATGTCTTCTTCTTTCATATTTGGTGAAGTGCATATTTCTACCCTTTAGGTTTTTGGTCAAGCCATCCGGGTCTCTATATAGGGGTATCAAACTTTCCTCTTTCTTTTTTATTCGACTTTATCTTTCCATTGATAAAGTGAGCTTGATGTTTACCACCAAGATTTCCTTCATCAAGTAATCTGTGTTGATCAATGATCAAAAGGTCACAAAAATATTCAATCGTGTAGTCCTTACCATCTTCCTTGTGTGCTTTCCAGTTGGTGTGAACAATTGAAACAAACACATTGAAAGGTGTTCTCAAATTCATCGGGACCAACTTGATGAGTTGTATATCTTTCTTCTGATAATTCTTTCAACATTCACCCAATTCCAACTGCAGTTCCTTCACATGCACCAATTATTCATTTATTTTGTTGAAAGAATGAGGATAGAGAGAGATCAACTCTTTCTCCAATTTCATAACATGGATTTCATCAACTCTATCGAATAATGACTTCAACTTCTTCCATAATTGATGAGGGAAGTCGATTCCACTAATTTGAAAATGAATCTCCCACGAGATATAGGTAGCGATGACCCCCATAGCCTCATCCTTCTTTCCATCAACATCAAGATTTTCTTGATCATCTATAGGGTTTGGAATCACAGTATTTGTATACTTCCATATTCCTTTACTCTTTAGTAGGGTTTCCATGTCTTGTACCCATACCACATAATTTGATCCATTCAAAATTACGGGATCGATCTTCAAAGAAATATTTGATATCTAGACAAATCAGATCTATTTAAACAGTTCACAGTCTGCAAATCACCGAATTAGAGTCAATTACACAACAGACTCAACACGATTTGTGGACGATGGGTGAGGTTTTAAACCATCGACTATGATATCATGTTGGGGATTGGGTGTAACATTATATGAAATAGATAAATTAAACTACACATAATTGAAGAGGAAAAAGTTTCAAAGATAAAAGGTGGTGTCTAAAGACACTGTCACAACACTTAATCATAAAGAATTGATTAGAACATCACAATGCATAATGGACATCTTGTACACAACAACAAGGATATCAACATGATGATAATAATCAATCGAGTCTTCTATTTATAGCTTCAATATATAACCAAATTCCTTGGAATCAGAAAGATCTTGTCCACATATAACTGTCGGTGGTTATATTTGACTTCGTCAAATCCACGTGGTATAGTTATATCGACGAGGATGCTTGACCCGACCATTGATGCATCCAACTCGTAGTCATTTTCTTAGTTGGTTGATCCACCGACTGAATGTCTTCAACTGCTAGATGACTGGACGAAGAGAGGCTTGTCAACTACTCAACCAAATGATGTAGAGACATGTCGACCGCTCGACTGACTATTTCTAGATGTAGGTCGACCACCCGATCGACTGATTCTAGGAGAAGTGTGATGAACCATCAAAACTTGATGTTCCAACATTAATTGTTGACAAGATGATTTAATTATAATTGTACCATTTCTCTCTTATGCATAGTAAAGAGACATAGTTTTAGATATCATCTCATCTTGTGAATTTTTTATATTATGAAAGGAAGTTTCCTCCCTTGAAGAGGCTTCTCATTCATTCTTCTCTCTCATTCACAAGGCATGGAGTTACTTGTATTTTTATTTATATGCTATTTTGGCATTTGGTGCATAAAAAATCCACCTCCAAAGTGAAAATCCACCATGGACCATTTAGGAGCTAATCATACACCATGTACCCCAAATCTTATGAAGCACCCCCAAACATGGTGTAAACAATTTTGGAGTAACACCAAAAACTAACAATTTTGTGGCTTTACCCCCTTATCTATTTGTATTTGTCTTTAAAATATATTCAAGTATTAAAGTTCATAATTCTCAGGGAGAAGGTACATTGTCCCAATTATTAATGAAATGGATACTTTATAATATCTTTATTGATATTAATCTTGAATGTTTTCTTTCATGTGATTTGTCTTAAATTACTGATTCATTCTTTACAAGCTCTAGCATGTTTTTCAGTATAAAATTTATGGATGGATGAACTTGCCACCCTCTTCGGAGTTCATAGATATCCATTTTCCATCCAAAGTTATGGATAAATGAGACTAATTCCCTCTGAGGAATTTATAGATTTGTTGTTCTTCAAAATATTTTTCATCTTCCACTTGAATATGGTTTGTCTTATAATCTAGGAGAAATATGCCAAATGGATAAGGACTTTGTATGGTTATGTTCATGATTCACCTTGTATCTATTGCTTCATTTAAAATATATATTTCATATATATTTTTATTTATGAAAATGTACTTAAACAAAAATACCTCATGAACAATTAGGGTTAATCCCCTTGAGCTACAAAAGCACTAGATATAAAACTACTAGAGATACTACTAATGTGACATACATAAGTAATATTTTCATAAAAATTAAAAGGCTACAACCTATGGCTAGAGGATTCTTCCTCTATTTATAGAGAGAGGATTCTTCAATTCTCCATTGGATGCTCGCAAATTTGTTTTTCTCCCCGAGCTCGAGGGATCATTCTCAAACCCCATACCCCATAAAAATAATAAAAAATAAAAATATGTCATTATCAAAAGGGTAAAGAACCGCAAAAATAATAAAAAATAAAAATATGTCATTATCAAAAGGGTAAAGAAACTAAGCCCCTATGGGCAGGGTTTGTAGTAACATAAAACAAAAGGGAAGCAACAACAAAGAAAGTGTCTCACCTTTTTTATTTTGTTGAAATGTATTGTAAATATGGATATGAATAAATACTAGGAATTTTTGAATCATTTAAGGGAATATTTGTTGAGATGAAGAGAATAAATTTACATACTTGAAATTTATCCTCTACAGATTTATATGAGGTAAATGGTGACCCCTTATGAATTTAACTCTTCAAAAAAATCTATCCTCTCCAATCTCTTACCTAGTAAATATATCTTGGATAATTCCCCCCTCTAACTTTTGGCACAACAATGGATTAGGGTCTAGGGTTTTGTTTAACTCACTTTTACAAAATGAAATTCCTGCTCTTTTTTCATTTGAGTTTTCAAAACATTGTTGAAAATGCATGGTCTATTTTTCTTTAAAAAAGGAGATCAACACATTGTGCTTGTTAGAATTAAGTGCATTGATGTGCTATATTATTTATCTTATTGTAGAAGCAATTTTCAACAAAAATAAAAGTTCAACCTCCACAATTACTACTTTTTGAAGGTTTTAGAATAGGTATTTTTCAATGTGCATCAAAATCCAACACACTGATGCATATATTATAAACAAACACACTGATGTGTATCTTATAAACAAATGCACCAATGTCAATTCAATGCTTCAGTTACTTAAAAATTACTTTCAATAACCTACTTGAATTCAAAGAATTCCATGCTTCCCTTACATTCTTTTGAGAATGAAGACAATTTTTAATTATGGTTTTGGATAAAATGCGAGCGGGCCGAGGGGGTGGGGGAGATAACATCAAATGGTCAATTCTTTAAAATACATAATCCAGATTGTTCCAAATTCACCAATTTCTCTCTTTCATTTTTCAGTAAGTCTATTTTTTATTATATTTTGATTATCTGATTGAATTTATGTTACCTTTGCATGTGCATTTGAATAATTGTACATTGAATTTTTCAAGATATTAAAATGGCATTGAGTTTGGATGCATAGGATATTATACCAGTACAAAAATGTCACAAGCTCTTATCTAGAGTAATATATCACAGGAAAATGGTAGATGAAAATGTAGAGAAAATTTACCTTGCCAACATTGCAAGGTTCATAAATAGTTACAAGTGTGTATTGTTCAGTGCAAATTGTTCATTTGAGGAACACTCCAATGTCCAAGATTTTTTCATGAAAAGGAAGGCATATATATTTTTTGTTGTGCATATAATACATAGTTTGTCTTAATGAAAAGTTGTTAACAAACCATATATTTTGCAGACCACCAACTGCTTGTTAAAGGAAACTTGCATTGAGACTACCTTTCTATGTCCCCTTGGGGTGTAAGAACAAGACCATTGATTAATTGTATTTTTTTATTTTTAATGCAATTAATGTAAATTTATTTCTTAATTCAACATTTAATTTATAAAGTGGTTGGTTTCATGTGTATTGGAAAACAAATTCCATGCTTCTAATAAATGTTCACTATGATGTTTGGACATACTAAATGCATTGTGTTTACTGATATCATTGACTTAATGTTCACTATTTTTCAATCAAGATTCACATGACGAGTAACATGTCTACCATATACTGTTGCACCCCACTAAGACATCAACTCAAGAGAAGGATGTTAAATGAGCACAACTCAAAGATGAAGCATATCAAGCATGGTTGAATCAACCACCTTTTCAATTCCCACTATATCCCGAGTCACCAATTCATAACATCCACAATAACACTAGTTCTTTACATGTTGGGAATGATGATAATGATATAGGGGTTACTATGGATGATTTCTTATGAGATACACATGACATGGAGGGAATGTTTTTGAATGCATGCTAGAAATATTCACTCAAAACTATTTTAAATATTAATTGATTGATGTGCCAATCTCAATGTTTTGCATTACAATTTTTAATTTGGAATGATATCTTTGTATAAAAAAAAATGAAAGTGATGAAATGCGATTTTTCTTGATATTTTACTAATCCCATCTTAAATATAGACTCTATGCAAGTAAAAAAGGACCATCATAAGCCATACCTAACTTAAAAACACCACCAATAACTCTTGATAATAAACTATAATTAAAAAAATAACAAAAAATATCATCAATAAGCAAGCTTGGGTGTATCCATAATTAAATTAAATTTCCACACTAATAAATAAATTGCTAAATAAATTGATTTTATTGTAATAATTAATCATTCCTAAATAAAAAATTATTGACTATATAAACATACAAACAATAAATTAAATTATTAGTTGAAATTGAAATTATTAATACACAAAAATGTGTACATTAATATAAATCAATTACTATAGTCTTGTTGAAGGAGGTGGATAGGGACTAATAATATTGGACCAAACTTATTCGTAAGTAAATTAAATTATGCTGTATCAAACTCATCTAGCTTAAAGTTGTCTCATTAGCATTGATTTCACATATTTCATCATCAATTACAATCCAATGCTCCAATGTTCACACTAAGATTTTTTTTGAAGTGCCATTATATTTCAATGATTTTTGCACATTTAAATATAGTGAAATTTGATAGACAAATTTGTCATCATTAAAAATAAAAATTTGACAAGCACATTTCAAGTGAGAGATATCGTCAATGACACATACACAAAAGATACATATTGGCCATCTATTTTACAATTCATTATAGATGAAATAAAATGACAATGAGAGGTTATATACTTGATAGCATTTATGGATATTGTTTTTTAATTGATGGTGCTGTCTCGATGTTTTCCCTCTTGGTATTATAAGCTTGAGCGTATCCATAATTAAACTAAAGTTCCATGCTAATAAATTCATAACTAAATTGATTTTATTGTAATATTTAATAAATTCGTAAATTAAAATTTTTCAATGTGTATATAAATAAAAAATAGGTTATTCATTAAAATTGAAGAGACTAATGAGGAAAAAATGCATACACCAATATAAATCAATTACTATATTCTTGTTGAAGGTGGGGAGGGGTTAATAATTTTGAACCAAACTTATTCATAAATAAATTAAATAATGTCGTATCTAACTATTTTGACTTGAAGTTGTCTCATAAACATTATTTCACTTATTTTCTCGCCAATTAGAATCCAACATTCATGCTACTCAAATTTTTTTTTGAAGAGCCACATGGTCATCCACCCTAGTTTCAATTTTTTTCAGGTGTGTAAATATAGTGAGATTTGATAAACAAATCTATCATTAGTAATAGTAAGGATTTGATGGACACATTTCAAGTTCAAGTGAGAGATATTGTCAATGACACACAAAATATACATATCATCCACTTATTGCATAACTCATAATAGATCAACTACACTAACTATGAGAAGCATTATACTATTGGAATATTCACTAACACTGAGAGGGGGGTGGGGTGAATCAATATTAGACACTTTTGATCACTTTTAATCACAATATGCAAGCATTTAAGATATCAAAAATTTATCACTTATGATTGCATTCAAGATACCATAAATATATAACCACAAATACACAATACACAAGAATTTTACGTGGAAACCCAAATGAGAGAAAACCATGGAATGCTTTCTTATATATATCATAAGATTACATTCAAAGGAAGCTCCAACTTCCAAAATTCTCCAGCACCAATTGAAAGGAGACACCAACCCCCTGTTTACAGGCTCAAACTTGAAGGAATCTACAACTCCCTAAATTCTCCAGCTCCACCCCCCTAATTTATGGGTTCCAACTCGAGTGAAGCTACAACTCTCTTTCCTTGACCCTTCCTTCCTCCCTTGAATATAAATAAGAGAATCAACCTGTCACTACTGCTGTCACTAATACTAATATATCATCAACATAAAAAATGATATAACCACATAAAACTCATGGCAAGATCTCCAAGAATATCCTCCAAATCATGTGCTCAAAATCACCATGATATGCATCAAAATATGTGCTAATACATCCAAGATGTGTCTCAAATAATATACCATGCCTCAAAACATATACCCAAAATGTGCCTTAAACATGTGCCAAAATATCCAAGATGTACCTCAAACATGTTCCAACACATCCAAGATATTTCTCAAGCATATGCCATAACCTCCAAGATACAAGCCTCAAAATATATAGAATAACATACCTTTCAACATGTGAACAACCCGATGCATCATATATCAAATATTTAGACCTTCCTCAACTTCATCATCAAGAAGAATACCTTCCTCAAAAACTTTCCTCGGCCTCATGGTACTGGATAGAGCATTAGGAGGGGTCTCACGTGATGATACCAGGACAACCAATAAGGGCCTCGCGGGACACCATGTACTTGATCCGTGGGTGTCACCTTAGATAGGGTTTCCCATAAACCCTTCGCACATTTGCAATTCCGAGACTTCTCTCCTTCACACTGCTTCTCTATCTCACTTGCGCCAAGAGATCATGTACTTGCTATATTTCACACACTTGATTGATGATAAAATGAGAGGTTCTTGATGGGTATTTGTAATTTTCCAAGTACCTCCTTTACTTTACTTTAGGGACGACCTATAACTTCTTGTTGCAACCATTTTTCTCCTTTTCCTGATTTTGGGGCCGACTTATAACTTCTTGTTGCAATTATTTAGGGGCGCTTTAAACATACTTCAGGACTTCATCTTTAAGAGGGTATAACTTCTCAACCGTGAGGAACCATGTGGCATACCACCTACCATTGGAAACAAATTGACGAGGACTATCAATCCAATGATATTTTGTATCCATTTTCAATGTTCTTCACTCTCTTTTTCCTCAATCAACTTCAGGCTTCATGACCACACATTAAGGGCTTCTTAACTACTTAACCACTTAACCATACTTCTATGGATTCTTGTAGACTTCTTCAAAGCATCTTCCCATGAGGGACATGCTTAAAGATACTCCATAAGGGGAGCACTTTGGAGACTTCTTCAAATACACCCATCACTTCTAGAGGCTTATTGACTTCTTCTAGGGTTGACATCAATGACAACCAATTTTCCAACAATATCCCCCTTTGGAATTGATGGAAACAATCATACTCCCCCTGTGATCATTTCTCCCTCTTTCTTCATGATTTCTCCACCTATCTTCATGATTGTGTTCTTTCTCTCCCCTTTTGACATCAATGGAAAAGGGTAACTCCCCTTGATGACTTCTCTCTCCCTGTTTTCTTTTCAAGATGTTGTGTAGATCACTGTGGAGCATAAACCACTCCCTGTTTCTGTCAAAGATACTCAAAGGTATCCCTTGGTCGAGGTTTGGTGAAGATATCTGCAATCTCTTCTTTTTTCCCAATGTCTTCAACTTGATATTCTTTTATGTGACTTGTTCCTGTAAAAAGTGGAACTTGATAGGATTATTCTTAGTCTTGGAATGCATCACTAGATTTTTGGAGATATTTATCGCATGGGTATTGTCACCAAATATTGAAATGGGATCATCATACTTTAATTGTATGTCTTGCGGGGTTTGCTTCATCCAGAGGATTAGAATACAACATGTTGTTGCTGCAATATATTCTTCTTTTTTCGTAGACAAGGATACTGAGGACTTCTTCTTACTTAACCAAGACACCAAACAATCACTCGAGTAGAAGGATGCTCCATTCTTCTATCATCAATGCTTCCTTCCCAATTTTCATCTGTGTAGGCTACCATAGTCAGCTCATTCCATTTCAGACACCACAATCCAAACATTGTTTTTCCTTTGAGATATTTGAAGATCCTCTTTAATTCCATAACATGAGTTTCCTTCAGTGTTTCTTGGAATATTTCAACCTATCCAACTACTTGAATCACATCTAGTCTTGAGGCTGTCACATAGAGTAGGATGTCAATCATCAATCTACATATTATCTGATCCGCTTCCTTAGATTAATCATCTTTGCTCAACTTGCAATCAGTCACCATGGGTGTACTTTCAAGTTTGCAATCTTCCATTCCAAACTTCTTAAGAATTTATTTTATGTACTTGGTTTGGGAAATGAAAATACCTTCATCTAGTTAAGATATCCAAAGTCCCAAAAAGAAATTCAACTCACCAAGTAGGGACATTTCAAACTTATTTTTCATGTCTTTGGAAAAATTGTTACTCAACCTATCATCATCACTTCCAAATATGATGTCATCCACATATAATTCAATGATAAGTTGTTGTCTTGATCCACTTTTAAGTAGAGATTACTATCTACATTTTCCTTTTTGAATCCATGTTGTTGTAATTACTTTTCCAGTCTCGAATACCAGGCTCTAGGGGCTTGCTTGAGTCCATGCATAACTTTCTTCAATATCTAAAAATAATCTTCCCTTTATGACAGTAGAAACCCTTCTGGTTGTTCTATGTAGACATGTTCTTCTAATTTTCCATTAATAAATGTTGATTTTATGTCCATATGATATACTCTGATCCTTTTGGAGCATGCACAAGCCAAGATCATTCTGATTGCTTCCATTCTAACAATAGGAGCAAAAGTTTCTTCAAAATCTACTCCTTCAACTTGAGSATGTCCTTTGCATACTAGCCTTGCCTTTTTTTTGGTTACTTGTCCATTTTCATTTAGTTTGTTTCTAAAAACCCATTTTGTATCAATCACATTTTTGTCTTTAGGTCTTGGAAACAGTTCCCATGTCTCATTATTCTCTATTTGATTTAGTCATTATTCTATGGCCTTGATCCAATGTTCATCATTGTTGGATTCATACAAAATTCTTGGTTCAACTATGGGTAATAGTTCTAGATGTCTTTGTTCTGGTGTACGTGACTGTATGCTTCCTCTGGTTTCTTTTCCTACATTTTTATCTCTAATAATTTCTTCTAGGGGATGATTCTTATGAACCTGATGGTTAGGTGTTTTAGCAGGTGTATGGAAATCTTGTTGATTGTCTTATGTTTCTTCTTTCTCTACTTCTTGTTGCTTCTCTTCTGGTTCTTGTACTTCTTCTTCTGCTTCCTGCTTCTTTGAATTTATGCTTTATTCTCTGGTATTCAACACATTTGTTTCATCAATATTTACATTGATGATTTCCACTATTTTGTCGAGTCTTAGGTTGTAGCACTTGTATGCCTTTCTTTTGATTGAGTAACTATTATACCCTATCCTAGGGATAAATAAGGAGATTATGTCTCGAGGCCCATAGGTTTTAAGCTTGGCCCTGGAGGGCCTATCTTTTCTTCAGTGAAACTCATCTATCAGCAGTAGCAACATTCATCCCACTAGCATGGTCTTGAAGTAGTAGTGGGTCTTTCTCTATGAGGTAATGAGTCTGGGTATCATGGTATGTGTCTCTTTGATTTTCTAAGCATTTGAATATGTAGCACTGAACTCTCCTTCATTTCATAACGTTTTCTTGGAAATTCTTCTCTTTAACTTGTTCACACCTAGGGGGGTGAAACAATTCCCTAGTAAGTTGGTTCTCCTTTAGGATGAATTTCCACTGGGTGGGTCTATGAAAGGTCATCGCCCATTCCTTCCATACTTACCACTTTTCATCAGTATTCCTCTCATCTTCCCCTACCTTGGTTCATTCATTGGGTTTGCCACACTAGGAAGGGTTGTAGCTTGCCTTGTGGGAAGAAGGGGCTAAAGGCCCAGAGGGTAAAAGTAGCTAGCAAGAGTTAAAATCCAAAATAAAACCTTTGATATGCTTCGCCCAGGGATTACTGAGAAAACAATAAAAGGCTTCTTAGTAAGAAAAGGGGACCCGTAAGATAAAACAAAACTCAAGGGCTAGTTGGTGGATGGGAGGTCTCATCATGAGCTAACCTATTAGGTCCATGGGCATGTAGCGGTATGAAACTACCATCTATCTGGTCACCAAACTAGGATAGTGGCTCTTAGTGGAATATCCAAGATAAAGGGGGTCTCATCACGAGCTAGCCTTCTCATTTCCATGAAATGCTTGAGGGTAACACTGTCACCTTTGGTCACCACACCAGGAAAATGTTCCCCATATTTTCCCTTGAAAAGAAAAATACCAAAAAGCAATAAGACTAATAATAAAAAGAATTGAATGGGATAGGAAACAATGGAATCCATGAGAAGGTGCATCTCACCTTCCACATAGGCACCCATAGGCAAGACCTAAATTTCCTTGTTATCACTGCACCCTCTGCCCAAACATTTCCCCTACACCATTTCACATACTTACATGACCTAGATTGGCTCTCTCCTAGGAAACACCCCAAATTTGAGGAGGATTATCCCAATAGGACATCCTAAGACCCTCTCCAAACCTGGCTTGTTAAACTACATAATGTCTTTGAGAATTTTTCTAGGTAAAGGGGGTTTTGATGCACATGTTTGGGTAATTTGATTATTAGATGTGATTGACATTGGATCCCTATGACTTATGAGCCCACGGAGGGTGTACTTGTTGCTATTACAGGATTTGGCCCGGTTTAAAGGTACATATGGGGAGATGATTATCTCAGACCTCCATGGGGCCGAAATCCTACAAATGGATGTTGTGACCCCAGCCAGGGGCAGAGATATGTCAGAGATTTGCACTAAGGAAAAAGAACTAGACCCAATGAGATCTTTCTCTTCCACTTAGGCGTTGTCCTTGGGAGGCCCATGATGCCACCTTTGTGACCCTAGACGTCACCCAACATCAGGATTGGCATTATGGAGGAAGTTGTGTGCTAATTGGCATGTGTGGCATCATCCAAGGGCTTGGGAGGCCTAACGTTTTGCAGATGAGGCCCAACGTTCCACCTAGGAGGCTCAATGTCACCCTATAAGGGCATGACATCACCTCTAAAAGTGATTTTAGGGTTTAATTAATGACATCTATGTAAAAACTGGATTTTTGATGTAATTTGGCCATGTCAACCTTTTGATGACATAATTTTAATTAAAGGTCATAATTATTGTATAAATAGAGAGATAAAACTCTCATTTTTTCATCATTCACTCATCACACAAGTGTGAGGTCTGAAATTCGACCCTCTTTAAGGGTTATTGGCTGAAACTAAGTGGTGCATAACTTTTGGGGAGGAAAATCTTGGTGTATTTTGGAAAATTTTCATGTGGAGGATCTTTAACTAGGGTTTATGCTTGATTATTCTTGGTGAAGTAAGTAGAAAATCTGCATTTATTTATTGTGAATGAATTCTTATGGTGAATTTACTTGTTTCATGTTAAATATTATGAAATTGCTTGCTTGAAACCCTGGGAGAAAGACATATGTTACTATCTTTTTCTCTATAATCTTCCACTTGCTAAGATTTCTTTAAAAACACCTATCTAGAAGTAGATACTAGAGCCCTACCATTGTAGCACTCTAGTAACCCTACTTCATTTCCTAATTTTATTTCAATTTGTCTAAAGAAAAGAGAAATCACTAGGGCCTAATTTTCATTACTTTCTAGCAATTATCTCTAGGACTTGGATGTTCGAGCCCTTGGGATACCAAAACCTCTTTCATCCTCTCCATCTCCTTTGACTAAGTATAATAATTGCTTCTTTTTCCTTAATAGTTGTTGCTTCTATAATTGAATCCATTACCCTAGAAGGCACTAATCTACCCACTACAAGTGTTTATTGATCAAACAATTTTCAGAACATCTTCTCTTGAATACCTACTAAGTCCTACTAACCTAAGATTATCCTAAATCATTAACCTACTTGCTGTTGTTACAAAAGATTTCTACAACCATATAACAACAACAAATTAACCCTAAAAGTGATATGTTATGCTAGCTAGATCTTGCTAAACTTTCTTGTGACTATTGAACATCAATTGACATAGTTAAATATATCATTTGTAGTCTTTTATCAAGCATTTTGAAGAATAATTATTGTGTTTGTTACAAATTTATCATCACTGTTATAAATTGTTATACTGCTGCAATTTTATATCAGCTAGTCTATTTTCTAAGAGTTCATAGTATTGTGAAGCATTAATATCATTTTGGTACTTGGAAAGAATCCTTTTTCTCTTTGTTGTCTTGTTCTGGGCAGGTACACAATATTATTCATTTGTTTCATCTTCAATAAGACTTAAAGAACCTTTTAACTTGAGTGACCCATGAGAGGGGAGGGGTTTCCTTGTGTCATTTTCCTTAGCCTTCTCAAACCCTCAGGTCATTGGGGATGTCTCCCCTGGGGTAGTCTTGACATACTCCAAAATAGAAAGGGGTTTCCTATTAAGGTGACAATGATAGGTCACTCCCAGTTATACCAATTTTGATGCACTTGTCTTGGGATTTGGGCAAGTACAAATTGTGCAATAACATTTTGGTGTCGTTGTTGGGGAACACTGAGTCAATATTCCTCAAGACGACACTTTTTAGGTAAGCTTTTTTTTCAAAAGCCTTTATCTTACAAAGATTACCTAGTGACTCCATTGAGGGTGATCCCCTCATCCCTTTGATATTTTCAAGAAAATTATCTGGTGACTCCACAAAGCTCAGGGAGGTATACCAATCCTCCCAAGACCTATAGAAGGAAACCTCCTCGAAATTCCCCTATAGTAAAATCATTGTTTGGAGGAAATATTCCTTCTAATACTATGTATAATGCTTAGACTCAGAATATTAATCCAAACCAATCTAATAACCACAAACAATGGTCCTCCAAAAATTTTCAAACCATTAGACATGACAAACTTTTCAGGATACCCTAGAAAGATGCCTGCTAGGTATGAGAAGTTTTTACCTAAATTCACTGGTAACGATGTAGTTAGTGCCGAGGATCATATGCGAAACTTCTGGTCCTTATTTTGGCTTCATCCTATCAGTGATGAAGCTGAATATTTAGCTATGAAATTGTTCTTTGCTACCCTCTATGACGACAGTAGACGATGGTACAATAGTCTCCCTAATGCTAGTATTACAACCATGGACACGTTGGAGGAAGTATTCCTCAAATGACGGAGTGTCAAGGAAGACCCCAATATGCTGCTAATAAGGATGAATAACATCAAAAAACAAGAGAATGAAACTGTAAGGGAATTTCATGATAAATTTGAAATCTTAGTACATAAGATCCTGGTGAGCTATCACCCTTTAGACAATTTCCTTCTCTTTCTTTACACTAAATACTTTATGGGACATATGGGTTTTCTCCTCAGAGAAAAAGCTCCTAAAACAACCCAAGAATCCCAAGAGGTGGCTATAAACATTGAAGACAAACTATCCTCATCCATAGTTGAACCTTTCTCTACCCCAAGAGTCAAAATGGATTCTAAACCTAAAATACTCCATAATGCCGAGTCTACCTTAGACACTCGAACTAGCTTGGAAAAGCTACAGTTGACTGTAGATGGCATGGTAAAAACCCAAGAATTAATGATGAATATGATTGTCAACTTGGAAAGATCTCAACAACAAGCTCCTAGGGCTCCTTACAAAGGACAATTCCAGAGGGGAACTCAAGTTTTCAAACCAAAGAATGATCAAGAATTCCCTAATACTTTATCCCCTGCAAACATGGTATATGGAAACCCTTGGTGCCTGCAATGTAGAGACTCACATTGGGAGCATGAATGTCCTTTGAACAATGGTGAACATGACCAAATGAATATTATTGATCATACCATTGAGGGCCCACATTGTTTCCTTAATGTCACACTTGAAGAACATCAAGAATGCATAAAGGAAGTAGCCAGGAAGGCTAGAATAGAGGTGATAAATAACCTTGATCAAGAGTCGAGAGAAAAGTTGAAAAAACAAGAGTTCCAAGTATATACTAGGAAAAAATGAATGAACCAACCTCTCTCTACTGGACCTATAACTTCACAACCAAGACCTCCACATATGAACATAATTCTCCCTAGAAATATTCCCATAAATGACAAGGTTTATTTGAATTTTGACTTTGAAGGTGGATTGGCCAAAATGCACGTGACCATTCCACTAAGGGAAGTCATCAAGGTTCCATTTGTAAAAGAAAGGTTCAATTTTTTTTCAAAGTATCAGATGAGCCAATGGACCCTCCTATAATGTTACAAGCAAAACATTTTAGGGTTCAGTATGATGGACACCCACCATTCTTCATGACATTATTAGTGAATAACAAATGTCTTGACAATTGTATGATTGATTCAGGAGCAGGTGCTAACATGATGTCTTTGAAGGTCATGGAGAGACTAGGCCTAAAGGCCACATGGCCTTATAGGAATGTGTGTGGTTTTGAATCCAAGCCATACCCACTCATGGGGTAGT
>SNQJ01S0107249.1:29785-40007 GCA_010110895.2 Picea sitchensis
ACAAAGTGAAGATTGGAATTTATGTCAACATTATAACAATGAGTGTTTATATCATGGACCTATATATGGATTAACATGAACATGAGACGATTAAAGTAGGAAAATATGAAGAAAGTCTTGAAACCTTGAATAACCCTCCACATATAAATTGACAATGGAAATGTGATTTTGTTTCTTTGCCATGTGAGACACAATGAAAAGACACAATGAAAATACGGGACATGCTCTGAAAAAATATTATAAATGTTTGACATGACCATTTCCAACCCCTCATGTTTAATCCTTAAAACTTATTATTGCATCTTCCCAAAAATTTCTTTTTTCATGTTGCACCAAGTTTAAAGTTTGCACATTGCTTGGAAAATATGCTTGCCACATGTCACATGTCACATGTCACAATACTTTCAAACTTGAATATATCATGTCAAAATATTTTGGAAGTTGCATATCACATATTCAAGTTCTATTTGTTGCCTAGACTCCATAGCCCAAGCACAAGGAACCAGGTCTTGCTTGGATTCTCACGTTATATCTTAAAATACAAAGATATTGCCATTCTTAAAAGACAAAGAGATACAAGTTTGGAACTCTTGAAACCCACAAACAAACAAGAATGTAAAATTTAAATCCAAACTTGAACAATTCAATCTCTTAAATTTCACGTTTACCAATGCCTTCAAATCGCTATGATGATATCCATGGAACCACAAATTGATGCATAAATTGTATGTCAAGGCCAATATAACCAATAGAACCAAGGAGTATTGAATCAATATATACAAAGCCTTATAAGAGAAGATTAAATTATCATTAAGTGTATAACAAAAGTACATTCATAGATATATACAAGCCATAGAAATAGCCTTGTGTATATTATCAAATGAAAAAGTACCCATAATGTCAATGAATTATATGCATCATTACATGTTCAACTATATAATGTACATCTAAATGTCTTATAAAATTATTACACATCATGAATTTCTTTTAGTCTTCTTTTGTGCTTTCCAGGTCTTAAGTAATTCATCCATCTCCATGTCTTCGTTTACTAGGTGCTCTTCAACAACTGATGTTGTTTCCGTCCTTTCATGTTGAGTACGTCTGGTCTCATAACCATGGTGTGGATGCTGCTGTGAGGGGCCATCACCTACAAAAACCAAAAATATTAAATTTATATGGCCAATTTTTAAATATCATTGAAGTAGTTCATTAATATTAAAAAAAAACTCTGCAATGTAATTATTTACCCGGTCCTCTAGTCGACACCATTGGAATGGTTGCCGGCCTGTTCACCTGATCTTCAGGATGAGGAGGATCAACTATGACATTATTTTCCATTGAAATGTCAAAATTTATAAGTACATAATTATTAAGTATATGATTAAAACAAAGTAAGACATTAAATTATGGACGATATCAAACATTTACATATTTTATAAGTAATGAAAGGTTAATATGGACTGAATTTTATTTACCTTATCCCATAAATTGGATCTTGGGGTCTGCCCCATGCTTTTCCTACGATCAACCATGACTTTATAACTGTAATTGTAACCAAGTTGGAGGTCTTCCTCCGTGGTTTCAGTTCCGAAGTCGTCGCCCTGCATTGCATAAGGATATGGTTTTTTAATGTTTTTGGCTGCAATTACCTGAAAGTTGTAAGGCGATGCAAATAATATTCGTAAGATGTTTGGGTACTTACGATTCATGACTGTAACCTCGAGTAGCCGCCCTGGCCTAGCTTGTGTTAGCCATGTTTGGAAATCCTTTCTTTGGTTGCCTTCGAAGTGTCAGGAAACCTATCATCAAAATTTTCAAGTATGTTATATATAACCACACTTTTATTTAGATCTAAAGAAAAATAAAGCTGGTATTGAAATCAAAATATTGTAATTTACCTTGATGTACCAGTTATTTGTTCTCCTGATTTTTTCAAAATCTTCTATTTTGCATCATCAATGATCACCTTCCACTCCCTCTCTGGAATTGAGGGAGGATGCTCATATCTAGGATTTCCTACCAAGCTTCGTCTATAAACATCCCGCGTATATTTTAAATATTCGTCCACTGCAGAGGGTGACCGCTTTTTTATTGAACGTGTCTACTCCAAAGAGGCCTTCAAGATAATCCATAAGTTCCTTTTGAGGTTGGAATTATGAAAATTCCACCTTATGTGTAAGGTTTCCCCAAAAATCAACAAGGCCTTGCTCTCTAGGTGCCTATTAAAATGGTCATTTCCTACACACAAAAATATATGATCATTAATTTAAAATTAGTAATCTAGATGATTTGTGTATGAGGAGGACAACATTAAACAATTAAAATATGAATTAAAACTACCCGAGAGTCTTGATTGTTTTAATGGAAGTCCATTATTGTCGACCAAAAATGTGCACGGAAGGGTCCCTGTGCTTGTCACACATCTAGCTCCAGGAAATGCAACCATGTCAAACACATCACCATGAGCCTCATCTCTGCCACCATCTCTAGACTCTGACCAAGGTGTGGATGTCTAGTGGTGCATGTCATGGCTCTTATCTAAATTAGGTGTGGAAGATGAAGAAGTAAATAGTACTCTAGCAGCTGTATGATCACCCGCATCAGGACTCTGTAGTGTCTCTGTAGCGCCACTACTACGAACACCGGGCTGAACAGGCTCCAAAAATATCTTTATAAAAAAGAAAATGTTTTTTCGTGAGATAATGTAAAAGTTAAAGAACAAAGTTTCATAATTGAACATATGAGTACATAAAAAAAAAACACTTTAAATTATGATTATTACCTTATATGTGTTAAGTTGTGACATAAGGAGATTGATCTTTGCTAGGACGTCGAGAGTTTGATATGGACGATATAAGAAGCTATCAAGTTTGTTGTTCACTTTAATGATCTTTTTTTTATTAGGACCATTGGATCAAGGGATGAATAAAATCCCTCCTCATTGGCGGAATCATGATCAACATGGTTTGCGGACTACATATAATTTCAACAAAAACAATGCTATTTCAATAACATTATATAAGAAAATAATAAAAATAATGTAAAATGAAAGTGGTAATTGATAATTATTTACATGTTCTATGGCTGGCCCTTTTCCACGATCATCCTTCCACATTATAATATAATTAGAACCCCCAAATATTTAGAAAATTGTTAACGGTAACAAAAAAACAATGTTAAAGATAATAAAAAAATACAATGCAATAAGTAGAGGTTTCTTAAATAGGTGTTGCATAAGAACCTGCACACTATTAGTCAATGTTTCTATTTGATTCAAATGGTAATCCACTATTAACTCTTCCCCAGGAGCTATCTTTTTTGTTTCGCACGGGACTACCCGATTCTCTTCACGTCCCTCATATATGCAATTCGGTTATTTTTTTGTTGTCTCGAGTCGTGTGATGTTTATAAACCCTGCGATATTGCCGGAATATTTAGGCCTTCCATCAATATAGATAGTCGCTCCCTTATTTTAATCCTTGTTTATTAGTTGAATATAATTTGCGGTGAGTGCATATCTCCGCATAGTTCGCATGTACTAGACCAGCCACATCCAATCGTTATAATTGTAACAGGGTCCGACATAGTCCATCAATTCAGTTACTATATTGTATTTTACAATTATTCCATCCATGGAAAATATCCCCAAGCCATGCAGGGAGGATGGTGCAATGTGATATGTCCTATTGTTGACAACGAAGTCAACATATATAGGAGGTAGTTCCTTAGGTACCCATTGCTTCACCAGATGCTTATACCCGAGTGGCACCTCTATGTCTCCTATTCTCTCATCATCATAAGAGCATGATCCTCCTTCGTCAAGAAAAAATTTCATGCATCTAAAAAAAATTCTTCTGACTTTTTCACCCCTGGTCCAAGTTTGCTTATCATATCTACTAGATGCAGTCACATTTCCCTCTATTTTTCCTAAGCTTTCCTCACTCGACGAAGAAATATCTGACAGGTACCTGTTTGATTGTACCTTCAGTTGCATGTGCATGTGTTGTTAGTGACTAGTCCATCATCATCCTAGTTCCAATTTATGAACTTTTTTTTCTATATTCAAAGTTCTAAATAAATTTTTTATATCTTTAGTTTTGGATGCACAATTAGACTAGGGTGAAATTACCAATATTAGTGGTCAACCACCTAATTTAATGTGATATACCTCTTGATTTTGGACATATTAAGGACATATTAATGTGATAACACTAAGGACATGATAAGTTTATCATATGGATCTAAGAAAAAAATAGTATTAAGGTTGTTGTTTGTTGGATTTATGCAAATTAGAATTATTATAAGAAATGTCCATTGAAGATGAGGGTCAATGCTATGGAGTAATAAATCCAACCATAAGTTGGTGTGTTGCAAATATTGGATGCTTTAGTTGGCAATATTTCTAAGGCAAGCCAAGATTAGAACTATACAAATATTAGTTTTGTTCAAGACAAGAGTAGAACTATACAAATATTAGTTTTGTTCAAGCCAAGAGTAGAACTATACAAATATTAGTTTTGTTCAATCCAAGTTGAAGAATAAGTTAGTTATGGCGATGGTTAACAATATTGAAACCCACATTTTTATGTAGGAAGTAGTGGCTGAGGAACCGTCGTCTCTGTTGGATTCCTGGCATAGGATTTTAGCTAGATCACCCCTCACTCTCGGTTCCAACCCCTCAAAAGTTGTTTTTTTCATCGATTTCAATAATTAGTGCTTTTCTCAGTAAGAAACAATGCAACATTTGGATTTAGGGGTCCAATTTATGAAACCATGACTTAGGAGATGATGGAAAATGTGGTCACCTAGTCCATGCCTAAAAAAACATGCAACATCTCATGGAACTAAAAAATGTTGCTCTGTTAGGCTTTTATGCCTCGAGGAGGAATTGGCCAAGAATCCCCGAAATGGTTTGAGATGCGACTTGCAACTGGGCATAAAATGAAAAACGAGACTCAAATTGAGGAACCGTTGACTCCGATGGATTCCTAGGATAGGATTTCAGCTAGAGCACCCCTCACTCCCGGGTGCCATGCCTCAAAAGTTTCTTTACTCATTGATTTCGATAACTAGTGTTTTGCTCAGTTTGAAGAAAACCAACACTTGGATTAAAGGGTCCAATTTATGAAACCTTGCCTCGGGAACAGATGGAAAATATAGTCACCTATTCCACGCCTAAAAAATATTGCAACATCTCACAGAACTCAAAAATGCTGCTCCATTAGGTTTTTACGCCCTGAGGAGCAATTGGCCAAGAGTCCCCAAAATGGTTTGGGATGCGACTTGCATCTGGGAATATAACAAATATTGAGACTCGTATTAAGGAACCATCCAATCTGATGGATTACTGGGATACGATTTCATCTAGATCACCCCTCACTCACGGGTGCCATGCCTCAAAAGTTGCTTTAATCATTGCTTTCGAAAACTAGTGTTTTGCTCAATTTGAAGCAATGCAACATTTGGATTGAGGGGAAAATTTATGAAAGCATGCCTTGGGAATGGATGGATAATTTGGTCACCTATTCCATGCCTAAACAAGATTTCATCATCTCATGGAACTAAAAAATGTTGCTCTGTTAGTCTTTTATGCCCTGAGGGGGAATTTGCCAAGAGTCCTCGAAATGGTTTGGGATGCGACTTGCAACTGGGAATAAAACAAAAACTGAGACTCGGATTGAGGAACCGTTGTCTCTGTTGGATTCCTGACATAGTATTTTAGCTAGATCACCCCTCACTCTCAATTCCAACCCCTCAGAAGTTGTTTTTTTCATCGATTTCGATAACTAGTTCTTTGCTCAGTAAGAAGCAATGCAACATTTGGACTTAGGGGTCCAATTTAAGAAACCATGCCTCGGGAGCGGATGGACAATGTGGTCACCTAATACATGCCTAGACAAGCATGCAACATCTCATGGAACTAAAAAATGTTTCTCTGTTAGGCTTTTATGCCCCGAGGAGGAATTGGCCAAGAGTCCCCGAAATGGTTTGGGATGCAACTTGCAACTGGGCATAAAAAAAAAACGAGACTTGAATTGAGGAACCGTCATCTCCGTTGGATTCCTGGAATAGAATTTTATCTAGAGCACCCCTCACTCCCGGTTCCAACCCCTCGGAAGTTGTTTTTTTCATCGATTCCGATAACTAGTGCTTTGCTCAGTAAGACGTAATGCAACATTTGGGTTTAGGGGTCCAATTTACGAAACCATGCCTCGGGAGAGGATGGACAATGTGATCACCTATTCCATTCCTAAACAAGAATCCATCATCTCATGGAACTAAAAAATGTTGCTCCGTTAGGATTTTATGCTCCGAGGAGCAATTGGCCAAGAGTCCCCGAAATGGTTTGGGATGCGACTTGCAACTGGGCATAAAACGAAAACCTAGACTCGGATTGAGGAACCATCATCTTCGTTGGATTCCTGGCATAATATTTTAGCTAGATCACCCCTCACTCCCGGTTCCAACCCCTCATAAGTTGTTTTTTCATCGATTTTGATAACTAGTGCGTTTCTTAGTAAGAAGCAATGCAACATTTGGATTTAGGGTTCCAATTTACGAAACCATGCCTTAGGAGCGGATGGACAATGTGGTCACCTAGTCCATTCCTAAACAAGCATGCAACATCTCATGGAACTAAAAATGTTGCTTCGTTAGGATTTTATGCTCCGAGGAGGAATTGGCCAAGAGTCCCCGAAATGGTTTGGGATGCGACTTGCAACTGGGCATAAAACGAAAACCGAGACTCAGATTGAGGAACCGTCATTTTCGTTCCTCATCAAGTTTATTCATCTCTTGGGATATTTATTCAGCTGGGGGATAGTGGGGATGACACTGCAGTTGAAAATTCCACAGTTGCATAGAAGGCTAGGGAATACATGGTGATATTTCCTAGTTCTCCAGGTTCCAAACCAATTCAAACGAGCTACCCACAGTTGTCACATTTACATTTCGAGGAGATGAATATGGTTATAGAGGCTTGTACCATGAGCTAAAAATGTGCCTAGGTGATGCTTTATGTTTATGGATGACAAAAATAGTGTTTTGAAGCTGAAACCACTACGTAGATGCTCTAGACATCACCCAACATCTTCGGGAGATAGGTGAGACTATTATATGTTTCCCAAAATTGATCCAAGCATTAATTATTTGTTTGATCCTCCTTCATTCGCCATCTAGGTTATTGTCATGATTCCCCTCAACCATGGATGAGTTGGAAACTAGGAAAATCCATTTATTCTTCAAGTTGATGCTTGTATAAATTATAATTGTTTCTCACTTGATTATTGGTTATTTAAATTCATGACATCTTTTATTATATTTCCCCCTCTAGAATCCATGGTTTTAAGAACACAATTGGATGTTATATTTACAATGTAGTGTTCCAACTGTGTTCCTTTCTCACCCAAGATACTTGTAGGAAAACAATCATCATATTAGGTTGTCGTGGATCCATGGAAAATAATAGTTGAGCATGTGGCACCCTACAAACAAAGATAAACACAAATACATTCTTCTTTCTAATGTTTAATAAGCAATTCAAATGAAATACTTTGAGCCTAAACACAACACACGAGCAATAAAATGGGATAATACAAAGTTATAGGTAAACGAAAAGGGATTAAATGAGGAAAATAAGATGTCAAAAGATGGTAATTTGGTGACTCATCAATATCGCTTTAGCCTAGAAGTGAGGAGGAAAATATTTAGCTTGAAAAATACATCTATCCATTTTGACTAACGTCTTGTTTTTGCATTTTGCAATGCCATTCTACTTATGAGTGTGAGAAACCAACTATTTTCGGTCAATACCAGATCGAATAAGGTATTATTCAAAAGGTCAAATCACATACTCACCACCATTGTTTGATCTCAAGAATTTGATGGGTTGACCACATTGCTTCTCAACAAAGGCCCAAAACTCCTATAAATTCTCAAAGACAAGTTTCTTATTCTTCAAAAAGTAAACCCATGTAAAGCGAGATAAATCATCAATGAAAGTCAAAATGTAGCTTACACCTGCTAGTGAAGGTAAACTAATGAAACACACATCACTATTAACCAAATCCACTAGGTTTTTTGCTCGCCACACTTTACCAAATACAAATGGTGTCTAATGATTCTTCCTATGTACACAACCCTTACATAATCCTCTAGGAGAAAACACCTTCGGAAAACCAGCAACCATGTTCCAAGTTTCCAATTCTTGCAGACTTCATAAGTTCAATTTTTTGAGTCGCTCATGCCATATTCAACTTCTCTCATCATTGTGAGAAACAAGTGCAGTTGATTTGAGTTCAGGCTGAGTCGTGTCATAGAGGTTGTAAAAATTGTTTGTCGGTTCAAGGATCCTTATAGCAATAATAAACTTGATTTTCTTCATATCACGAACATATAACTAATCCAACCAAAATTACACATTCTTACCTATTTTTGTTAGCTGAGAAACACACAACAGATTGGAACTGAGATTTGACACATGATATATGTCGACTATCTTCCCATGTCGAGAGGAAATATCACCTTGACTAGAAACATCCAAAGTAAAATAATCAAAAACATATATTTTCCTCTCCTTAGCTTCATCCAACCATGTGAATGAGGAGGCATCCTTATCCATGTGATAAGTGCACCCATAGTTGACTACTCATTCATTCTGCGTAGAATGAGACAACAAGGCCTGGGAATTCTCAACTTGGAAGGTGAAATTATCAGTAGGTAGATGTACTACAGACACATCTCCTTCAAGGCGTTTAAAATTCTCCCCTAAATCATCTCACTTCTTAATGTGGGTTTTATCCACATGTCCAGTCTTTCCATAGTACTGACATGTCTTCTTCTTTCGAATTCGTTGTGGTGCATTTTTTTGTCTCTGAGGTTTTTGGTCATGGCATGTAGGTTTATGTGTATAGGTATCAAACAATACTCTATTCTTTAGATCCATCTTTCCCTTTATCTTGAGCAAGTGAGTTAGATGTTTACCACCAATATTTTTTTCTTCAAGAAATCTATGTTAATCGGTAATAAAAATACCATAGAAAGTTTCAAAGGTGTAATCCTTACCATATATCATAACATCACAGTGCATTTTTTACATCTTGATCTGCATGATCTATTGCACAAACTCCATGATTTATAATGACCCAAGGGGTCTACTTTTATATTCTCAATATCTGACCAACTTCCAAATAATCCAAGAAATCTTGTCCATATGTAATCTTTGGATGTTAGAGTTGACTCCGCCAAATATTCTTCGTTGAGTAATATTGACAAAGATGCTCGACCCGACCACTTATGCATCCAACTCGTATTCAATTGTGACTAGTCGATCCACCACCCGACTATATTCGACTATTGGTCTACTACTCAACTGACATGAATCTCGACTACTCGACCAAATGGTGTAGTGTGTTGGTCAATTACTCAATTGATTGTATTCATATGTAGGTCAAGCTCTCGACCAACTGAATTCAGGAGATGTGTGATGAACCATCAATGATTGATGTTCCAACATGATTAATCCACAATAGAGGGGATTTCCTTGTAACACCCCCAAACTCCCAGGTCGAGCCACGTCACACAAGTCCTTCCAACGTCAGCTCTGATACCACAATGTAACTTACCCATATTATTTTTGAGAAATGATACATAAAAAATTCTACTGTGCAGTTAACATTAAACTATGTGGAATCACTTGATGAAGTGCATACAACCCAAACTGGTTTGCACCATACCACGTTCCCTCTTGTTTATACAGATTATAATAGCATAAGTAACTTGAATTAAAATTGTGTGTCAATCCATATGGAGCACCCGAATACCACGACGTACATAAATATTCTGATTCCACTTGCAGGTATTGCTTTCCTATGTGTGCATACTGCGTTCCAACGCACACATCGAATCCAATCATTTATGCACATGGAACACCTTCCACGCGCAAGATACTTCTAACCTCACTCGTGAATCTCTTGACCAAATACCTGATTTGTATCAATAGAAATAACATATCTACTAGCATACTCAACATATATGAATACCATGCTAAATACTTAATTCGCACTTAAAGAATAAACAACTTTAACAAAATAACATCCATTATTCATATACAACATTATGCAAGTAATAGATCATAACATATACAAATGAATAAGCACAGAGTAAATAGACAAGCACACAAGAACACTTATCTTTTATGAAAAGTCACCAAATGCATGCGTAA
>SNQJ01S0107250.1:0-10658 GCA_010110895.2 Picea sitchensis
ATACTTATTATTTTTGTAATAAGAATCATCATCACTTGTGGGAGAACCAGGCTATGGATTTATGATACAAACTGAGACAAGAGTTGATGTCTTGTAACAGCTTTCGCTTTCAATATATCAAACTTTTGTTTCAAGTTTTATACATGTCGGTTTGCAATTGATTATAGACTACTTTAGCTATCGTAATCCATTGTAGGATGATATGATTTGATTAATGTGCTATCCATATCTGATCTCTTTCATTATTTAAAAGTACAGCAATTACTTTTTTTCAGTTAATAAATGACAGATTTCTCTTCTTTGTTAATTGAATCATTTTGTATAGATCTTTTCATACGGATTTATCTAACTGTGAAGATTTATAAATCATAATATTGCTGTAATTTTTATGTCTTGTTTGTCCTATAATTATATTTAAAGAGCACTACAGCTTCCGTTTACGAGAAGCTCGTGGATAATCCGGTGCGGGTTTCCTCCCTTCGATCAGCTAAGACCATCATTATATACAGGACAAACCTGGAGCGTTTCTTCAGGTCAGTTTGTTATTTATTTAATAGTTAATTTGTTAGTATAATTTAAGTAGTTTAGTTAGATATATGTGTAGTTTAGATTCGTAGTTAGAGTTAGTATTTTAGTTGTTTAGTTTAGTTAGCTTTTATTTTATTTATTTTTCATAAAATTGTAAAAATCAAAAAACAATAGCTCTCGCTGTCTTAGGACAAAATACAAATGAGTTTTTCAGGTTTCCATTCAAATCTGTAAATTGTAAATATTGTACATTTGCGAATAAGATTTATTTCTGTTAGTAGTTAGATATTTAATTTCTTAGAGTTAGCATAGTATTAGATAGTAGATTGTATATATAATAGTTAGATTAGTTTATTAGTTTGTTTTAATAGTTATTTTTAGTTAGATTAGTTAATTTAGAATAGTTTTCTTTTGTTTCCTTAGGACTTAGATCGGCTAACGGAGCCGCTAAACCCATCAGGGTGGGTTATCCCAAACGGCTTGGGTTATTTAGACAGCCTCGGACCGGATCCACTCTTCCAGTTGACGAACGGTCAATTTCGCCTGTCAACACATAGTAATTCCAAACTTAAAAATCTCCTCCCTTTGGCAATTTCAAAAAGTGGTGCTACTCACTAATACATTTGGGTCAAATTTCGATTGTGCGTTCGACACAATTGCCACTTTTTATTGTCGAGAGAACAAAAAACAATGAACCCCCGCAAACGTCGTTCCATGTGGCATTGATTTTCCAACACCATAGGTATCATCTCTATTGTGACGTTTAATACGGACACGTGTCATCTTGGATTTGACTGTCCAAACCCCATATAGGCATCGCTATAGCGACGCCAAAGACCTCGAAATTATGATGTCCCATTTCGGCGGTCTCAACAACATGGACGCCATATGATCGACGTTAGGTACATCAGAATCACGGCAATTGGCAATGTCGATAGAGAGACAAACAACTATATACCAATGACAAGGATGCCATGTGACCGACGAAATCGAACGTTGGAAGACCAACAGCTAGCAACGTTGGTGTAGAGAAAATCAACTATATACCAATGACAAGGATGCTATGTGACCGACGTTAGGGACATCAGAAGACCGACGACTAGAAACATCGGTTCAGCGACAATCAGTTATATACCAACGACAAGGATGCCATCTGACCGACGTTAGGGATTACGTAAGACCGACGGCCCGTGCATGTTTTAAAAAAAATGATCTCTTTCCTTTGAGCTAATGGGTTTGGAAACCAGATAAAATAAGAGAAGGTATAAAGATGGAAGGGAAAAGTTATATATGGTAGAATATGTCCGAAATTTCATTGATCGTGATTCGTCAAGATCAACAGCCGGGAACAGTTATGAAGGTTGAAGCTGCATGGAGTATAATACCAAAAAGCGGTCCTGCAATTCAAACCACAGTTTTCTCCCGAGGGTACATGGCATCATCGGGCGCATTGTGGAACAAAATGTGGATTGCCTTGAAACCATTTTCTCACACCCTCGCAAATTTTGAAAAGTATAAAGTTCGTCGGTCGATTTATTTCATTTGGTTTATTACTTTTCAAATACTGGAACCATTAGGACCCTATTGCAACCATCGTTTTCCACTTGCATCTCAACCGTACACCATATGCATGCCATTTCTGTTCATTTCCAATTACAAGGAAGAAGGTATGATCCACACTAGATCATATCCAAAAGAGATGACAGATTACGACATTCCTTTCGATTTGCAATGGAAGGAAATGGTCTGACTAGGTAAGACAAAATGCAATTTTGAGTCTTGCACAATAGGTTAAGCCTCCTTCTAGGATTCCCCATCTAAACAAATTCAGCTTGTTATGATAAGAGACTGTTTCAAGCTCTGTGAAGAGCGATTATCACTCTCTCCAACAACCCTTTGAAAGCAGGGTAAACATTGGTACTAATTCAATAGATTATATTATGTGAATACTTATGGGATTATATCTAGTATAAGCTATGAGAAAGAGGTTAGTAATATTTGATATACCAAGAAACTCAGTAATGGTTACACCTTATGTTCTACTCATACTACTCAATACATTACCTAATAAGCATATATGTAATCAATATGATAGAAAGGTGATTCTCCTTTGATCGCATAACCAGAAAGTAGATAAGCATATTCATAATAAGTAATGAGTATTCAGTAAGAAGATGCAAATACTAGAGATCATACAAAGTTGTGTAAATGATGAAGTGGAACTAAGCTATGTATATTATGGAGAGTACATGATTACAAGCTAGTATCATTCCACTATATTGTATAGATTAAGTATAGAGCCCATTAAGTTGTAATCAATACGTATTATACTTATACAGATACGGTAAGTTGGAGTTAAAGCTATGATATGTACAACTTCAATCATTATGGATAATACGTAATTCCATATGTGTTAATGATCTGAGCAATGGTGATACCAGTGAACCTTGATATGAGTTTACATGACATATACAGTGGTAGTTGGTAACATATGGGAAAGTTGACTAGTTAGTTCAGAAAGCTATGTAAGGTACAAGAGCTTAGAGATATGCACATTGAACAAAGCTTGGTTCCATGGGATTAGAGCTTAAGAAATGGAAATTAGACTAGTAACTTCATGGTATCATTAAGGTATAAGAAATAGATATGATAGGTTAGATATGCAAATTGAATCGGTTGCATGAGCTTGGTTTACCGATGAGATTCATGGACTAAGGGAAAACTATGCAATGTTAACTCTGATAATGGCATAGATAGGGTAGAAGTAAGAGCTTAAACAAAGAGCTTAGTATGTGCTACGTGATACAGATGAGTAGAAGCATAAAAAGTAGCATACAAGATATGGTATAGTTACAATGGTAAAATATGGCTAATTACTTACAAGCAGTTACATGAATACACAACTTACATTATACTATAGGTAATGGCATAATCAACATGTATTAATCAAACAAGCTAGTAACATTGTATTCAATATGGTAATATCACTTTAATATGTAATCCTATAGAATCGTACTAATATTAAAACCTTATGGTGTTAGAAGCTAGGTTTCATCACTGATCTTACCGTAATCATTGATACTATAACTAGTAACCACTATCAAGGCTCATATGTGGTATAAGCTTTGATTTACACATAAGCTCTTAGATATGGAAACATAGTAACAAGGAGAACGAGTAAGGGTTTATACTATGCTAGTTACACTTCCATTGAATTGATTAGAGTAATGATAGAACAAGGTTGTTTGTATCACTAATGTTGGTAATTGGTTTGATTACTCCAATCAGCTTTCAACACGCTATCTCTATAACTATGATAGTTTGAACATCACTATTAGTGTATATAACTATGATGTGTTAATTAGGTGAATATTGTGTGATATTCAACATGCTTGATTAACTATAAGTACAGGTGTAATCATTGAGCTACGTTTTATGCATAACATCTTATAGCTTCTATTACACTTAGTTGGAACAAGAAGCTTGTATCTACTAGTAACTCTTATTACACCATACCATGGATTTAGTTCACATGTTATAAGCATCCAATCTACTAGTATCTCTATAAGTAAACCCATATCCTACTGATCTTTATTAATATACTTCATCATATCAAATACTCTTGTTCCATACTCATCAAACAACCTAGATCAAGTTCATGAAAGCATAGTGATTACGACATAGAGCTAGAACAATCGAATCAAATTAGATATGTGATATAACTAGCCAATAACATAGCTCAGATTGGATAGAGATGGGGTTAAAGCCATGTAATTATTATGTATTGTATTTACCTCATATATAATACAGAGTGAATAGACATTACTTGTAGAGAACATGCAATACTAACAACATAACAACAAGCAAGCTTGGTTACTCATCTTCTACATGTATTTTTTCCATAATAGTTACAGCTTAGTATAAATGTGAGTTCATTGGTTCGATCTGCTTGGGTACTGTGATTACGGAAAGAGATCATACTCTTCTCGTAGATACTTCTATTCTCATAGCTATTTAGTGTTGTGCTAATTAAGAGCAGCTTATAGATAGTCATGTAATTAGAATGAATGAAAGCAGTCATATTTGATAAGTGTGATATGTAATGTAAGAGTGTTGTTGGTAGCTTATTATTTGATGACCCCCACATATATATTTATAGAATTTTGGTGAGAATACCACTATGCTTAGGCAATTCTATTTAAATGATTACTTGCAAGAAGGAGGATATTCTCTTCTATCATCTTTGGGAAGGTTTGCAAGTAGGCAGCAAGGCTACAAATCCATAAATATAGAACATCTCTATACATTTGACTACCATATTTAGGTAATTAAATTTAGGTGTCTAAATAGAAAGTGGATCTAGAAGCCCTAGGTGTAAGTGTAAGGGATTCAGTGAAAATGTTGGTGTGTCCTTGGAAAATGATGAATATGTTGGGATCTTAGTCATTAGATGAGAAAGTGATATGTGTTAGGTTAAACTTATCCTAACACTATGAGGATCCATTGCAATAGATGCTATCAATGAGTGAAGTGTAGTGGAGATCCTAGGTCTGGATCTAGATGCCAGTCAAGGTGTTTGAGAGGTAAGGAGAGGGAGATTGTAGAAAACATGTGGAAATATTTGAGGAGAGACATACAACACATATAATATTTACTATCATGATGGAAATATTTGAGGAGAGATATACTTAATGAAAGATTACAATATAGATATCGGTCCGCAGAATCCATCAATGCATAATCTTCAAACCTGCGCATACACTACACCAGCGCATCACTCAAGAGGAAAGCACTATATGATAGTGACCATGAAGGAAAAACTTGCCATACAATTGCCACTTATTATACAATTGCCACATATTAAACCATAGTTAAGCATTGCATGCTATTCTTGAAATGAAAATTTAAAATTCATAATTTGGTGTTATATCATCATATTATATTTAGTTTTTAGAGGAATTTCATCCACAAAAGCATGATTCTTACTTACATGCCATATCCATACCTTTACTAAAAATATATACAACAATTGCCTAAAATATTCTCTCGGTGATCACATATTCAACAATAATTACCCATAATTACCAACTGATTGGATCTTTCAAGTATGGTACAGACCCCCAAACCCTCATGTCCAAGGTCTGTGTAGGATCTCTATATGTCTTCCCTTTGAGTCTAATTGACTCTTTGGTTTCCCCTCGGAAAATACCTTTCACACACAATTCTGTAACCACAGGTCCTTATGGGTGTGCAAATGCGATCAAACATGAAGCATCAACCCAAATCTCCTGACCCGAAATAGGATCGCTCCCTTCGTTAATTCGGGACTTCAGGTTTCACAATCTTGTGATCCCTGTTGTCGAGGGTTCCTATCTCTACAACCTCTAAAACCCCAATTTTCGAACTCCGATGCACTCAGCAAAGGTTGACTTCCCCACGGGCTTCTCACTTCATTGGGATTTCGGACTTCACGATTTCGCGAATCCAGATGTAAGGCTTCCAGTCCTTCAACCTCCGAACCCTGAAACGGTCAATAAGGTTTGACTCCACCGGGCGAAAAGTACGCCACCTGTCACTCTTCCCAACTTTCGGGGATTTCTCTCCCAAAGCGCTACCTTCTCCATTTCCCAACACCCGAAGTGTCGAAATCCCAAAAATCCAATCCAATTTTTGTCGCAACTCGCGACTTCGGGATTTTTTATTCACTGCGCTCAAGTCCTCATCATTAGGATCCCCAAAATGCCGAAATGATCTGACGGCTTGTGCAAGGCACAATCAACGGTCCACGTTTATTCTAGATCCTAGAGTGGAAATCTTGCCTTCCTCTAACCACCCTGTAACTTCCCTAGATCCTACGGTCCTTATGATTTCGTGAATTCCCCACAGAGAATTCCAACCGCTCATTGCACCTTGATAACTCCTGTGAAATAAACCAAGGTTCTTCCACTAGAAATTAACTTATGTTGGATGACTTTGACCCTTGTCTCCCTTCAAAGTAGTTTGACCTTGTCCTCCTTTGAACACTTCAATGGTGCTACCCCTTCTGAGATTTCTTTGAAATTTTGAGTCTTCAAAAAAGACTCCTGCATGCACTCCTTGCGGCAATCCCTCAAATGTTTTAAGTATTTGAATTCTCGACTCTGTGCACCCTCCAGCAACAGCAGTCCTTCAATTCACCCCTTAGTTGATAAGTTCGGAGCATTCAACCAGCCTGCGCACACCTTGCACAGCTTTTGTGCTTCAGTTGCACTTCTGTGGGAATGAGAACAACGGTATCTCTCCTGAGCTTTCAGAGATAAACTCTAAACCTTTGTCAACGCACCCCTTGCGGACGTTTCACTGCACTCCTTGTAGGAACTCTCACTTAGGAAGAGAAACAATTGAAATTCATTCACTCCCTTTCTCAGACTTCATATACTTAACATGAAATCATACATTCAACACAGAATAACAACAAAGGCATAAACAGAGAGAATAAACAACTCTAAGCATACCATTCACCATGTGCAAACAGAAAACATCATAACACCATGAAATCTGACTCAAAGCTTCATATATTAATTCAAAGCTCCTGTACATGGGGTTTTCTCTATAGCTCTCTGTTATCTCTTTATGTTTATGTGTTAATAATACAATGATACAATGGTGAGGGTGTCTATATCCATTTTCCCTCCTACTCTCTAAACTGTCTAATCTATTAATTTCAAACCTACCTACTTTCATTTACTACGCATAAATGCCTTGATGTTTTACAGATGAGAGAAATCGCTCAAGATTTGTTTACAACCTCCAAGATATAAATGCAAGTACACCATCTTTCTAACTATTACATTAATATCCGCTCCTTTAAACTCTCGAAACATTTCAAAATGTGAAAAAATGTGTGTTGCGCTTTCCAGCTGTCTTCCCCTTCACGCTCGCTTGACTGCTTATGATGCTCTTGCATCATACTCCCTCGCTTGAAAATTTTCATGAACTCCTGTCCATGAGATCTTGCACGGTCTTTCCATGCTTATGAATTTCTGCTTCATTTTCCCAACTAGCATCTTCAACTGGATGTCCTTTCCACTTGACCAAGTATTCAAAATACTCTTTCCTCCTGGTCTTCTTGCTGACTCTCTTTTCAATTATGCTTTCTATCTGTGGATTTTCAGCTATAGGAATTTGCCTTGTTCATTTAACCTCTGTCTGTTCACTGTCTACTCCTGCTTCTTCAATTCTATAAGGTACAAATCTGAGATGTTGAATATCGGTGAAATTTCGATCCCATCGGGTAATTCGATCTCATATGCATTTGCCCCAAATTTCTTTATGATCTTGCATGGTCCAATATTCTTCATTTTCAGTTTTTTATATGTTCCCCTTGGGAACCTTTCCTTCCTTAGGTGTGCAAGAATCAAATCACCAACTTCAAACTGAAGTTCTCGCCTGTGTCGATCTGCTCTGCGCTTATATTTTTGGCTTGAATTCTGCAATCGCTCTTTGACTTGGCTATGAAGCTCCTTCATTGATTCTGCAAAGTCCTCTGCACTAGCACTTTTGAATTCATTATGTTCTGAATCTTTCAATTCAGAAACTCCCCTTGGCTGCATTCCATATACAATTTGGAATGGACTATGCCCTGTGCTTCTGTTAACTGAATCATTGTAAGAAAATTCCACCTGTGGTAGAATGTGATCCCACTGACTGTGTTGTTCAGTCACTAAGCTCCTTAGAAAATCTCTCAAGCTCTTGTTCACAACTTCTGTTTTCCTATCTATCTAAGGATGATAAGTTGAGCTAAATGAAAAAAAAATCCCTAGCTTCTTCCATAAAGTCCTCCAGAAATGTCCCACGAACTTGGTGTCTCGATTTGAAACTATACTTCTTGGTAAGCCGTGAAGTCTGATGACTTATTTGAAAAACGGGTTCGCAATATGAGTTGCGTCATTGGTTTTATAGCATGGTACGAAATGTGTCATCTTTGAGCATCTGTCTACCACCACAAAGATTGAATCAAATCCTCTTTTCATTCTTGGCAGCCCCAATATAAAATCCATGCTCATTGCATCCCACGCCTCTCAAGTATGGGTAATGGCTGGTATAACCCTGTGTTCTGCCTTTTTCCCTTTGTGTGCTGACAAATCCTACATCTTTCCACAAATTTCTTAACATCTTTCCTCATCCCTGGCCAAAAATATGAGCCATTCAGTTTTGAGAACGTCTTATCATGACCGAAGTGTCCAGCCAATCCTCCACTATGTTTTTCTTTCAACAAATTCTCCCTCATGGATCATTTTAGAATACATAATTGGTTGCCCCTAAATAACAATCCATCCTGGATCGTGTATTCGGTCCACTAGTTTCTGTCTCTGAGAATTGGATTCTCAGATGCCTCATATGCCTCTTTAAAATCTGGATCGTCTCTATACATTTCTTTGAGATTATCAAAATCCAAAGTTTTGACTCTAAATTCCTGCATAAGCAAACAGTTCCTGCTCAAAGCATCAGCAACTTTGTTAGCAGTTCCAAAAATATGTTTAACTACAAAAGTAAAATTCTGCATGTATTCGACCCATTTAACATGTCTTTGGTTCAACTTCTCCTGTTGAGTCACGAATTGTAAAGCATGATTATCGTTGTACAAAACAAACTCTTTAGGAACCAAAAAATGCCTCCATTTCTTCAGCGCTTGTATGACTGCATAAAATTCCTTGTCATATGTGGAGTACTTAACCTTCACTTCATTCAGTTTCTCCATGAAGTATGTGATCGGTCTGTCATCTTGGCTTAAGACCGCTCCAATTGCAAATCCACTAGCGTCACACTTGACCTGAAATGTCTTACTGAAATCTGGCAACACCAGAATTGGTTGTTCAGTAATCTTTTTCTTCAGCAAGTTGAAATTTTTTTCTGCTTCCTCTGTCCAATGAAAATATTTGTGTATTTTCTTCACCGTGTCCATCATTGGTGCGCTAATCCCACTAAAATTTTGGATGAATTTCCTATAGAAACTAGCTAATCCATGGAAGCTTCGAACTTCAAACACACTTTTCGGTGATGACCAATTCTTAATTGCATTCACCTTATCCGGATACATCTTCATCTCATTTGCAGAGATAACAAAACCCAAATAAATGAGTTATGTCCTCATAAATGTTGATTTCTTCATGTTTATCAGCAATTTCTCTTGTTTCAATCTCCTCATCACTGTAACTAAATGCTTCAAGTGTTATGCTCCTGTTTTGCTAAAAATCAATATATCATCAAGATATACAATGACGAATTTTCCTATGAAATCCTTCAGGACTTCATTTATCAATCTCATGAAAGTACTGGGTGCGTTTGTTAAGTCAAATGGCATAACAAGCCATTCATACAGCCCCTCGTTCGTCTTGAATGTTGTCTTCCATTCATCACCTTCTCTCATTCGAATTTGATGATATCTACTTTTCAAATCAATCTTTGAAAAAAACTTTTCTCCACTTAAGCAATCCATCAAATCATCTATCCTTGGTAATGGAAACTTGTATCTAATGGTAATCTTATTGATTTCCCTCGATTCTGTACACATTCTCCATCCTCCATCTTTCTTTGGGCTGAGCACTGTTGGAACAACACGTGGACTCAAGCTCTCTCTAATCAATCCTTTGTCCATTAAATCTTGGACTTGTCTTTTGACTTCTTCATTTTCCTACGGTGTTAACATGTACGCTGCTTTGTTTGGTAAATTGGATCTAGGTATAAGATCAATGTGATGACTTATACTTCTGATAGGTGGAAACGAATGAGGTAGTTCGTCCACTACTATATCAACGAACTCTTCTAGCAACTTTTGGATTTCCTATGGTAAATTATCCACTCTTGTACTAGTTAAAACAATTCTAGGCTTCCTAACCACAATGAATTGTGTGTCTTCTTTCTTCTTAACCTCCTTAAGAAGTTCCTTCCCACTCATGAGAAGTACAGTGTTGTTCACTTCTGGTTTCACCTCTTTATCCTTAATCAGCAACAACATGTGAGTTCTCCCATTCTTCTCCAGGGTGTATGTGTTCTTTCTCCCATCATGAATCACATTTCTGTCATATTTCCATGGTCTACCCAGCAATAGATGACAAACATCCATGGGAATGACATCACATAATATTTCA
>SNQJ01S0107250.1:10708-29690 GCA_010110895.2 Picea sitchensis
CATATTTCCATGGTCTACCCAGCAATAGATGACAAACATCCATGGGAATGACATCACATAATATTTCATCCTTATATCCTCCTATTTTAAATTCAACTAAACATTGTTTAGTGACATTTACCTGATGTCCTTTTTGTAGACACGAAACTCTGTATGGGCTTGGATGTTCAATAGTCTCCAACTCCAGATTTTCTACCATCTCTGTAGAAACAAGATTGTCTGTGCTACCACTGTCCATGATGACGTTTCATACCCTGTCTTTGGTCTTGCAAGTAGTCCGAAAAAGTATGTTCCTTTGGGTTGGGTTCTCTGCCTCCTTCTCGGGTGTTAAGAGAACTTTCCTCGTCATCAGTGATCTTCTGCCCTCAGCATCTTCTGCCTCAACATTCCATCCTTGTGCTTCGGCAATGTGAGTTTCACCACCCTCTTTCTTTCTGTCTAGACATTCGTAGGATTTGTGTCCAATTTTCCCACAGGTAAAGCATTTTATTTCTCCACCTCTGCCTCTTCCTCTTCCTCTGGTTCGAGGAAAAGTATTTCTATCAACATATTGTCCTCTCTGTGAGCTTCCTCCTCTCTCATGTTGAGTTTGATGCTTCTTTCCCTCTTCTTGAGGTCTCTGAGTTCTGTCTTGAGCAATTCTTTTGCCTCTGGCTTGACTTCTGCCTCGGCCTCTTTGACCTTGCTTCCGGATTAGCTTATCTTCAGTTTTCAGAGCCATCTGATAAGCATCCTCCACATTCCTAATGATCATCATGCTCATCTCATCTTGAATGTCATATCGCAGACCATTCATGTGCCTGGAAACCTTTTCATCATCACTTTCCCGATGACCTGCTCTGATGTTGATCTTGTAGAATTCTTCAGTGTACTCTTTCACTGTCATCAACTTCTGTCTCAAGTTCTGCATCCTCTGAAACAGAGTAATTTGATAATCCTTGGGTATGAATTTTTCTTTCATCTTCGCAACCATTCTATCCCAACTCTTGATTTTCTACTTCCCTTTCCAGCGTTTGTCAACCTACAGTTTATCCCACCATAATGTTGCATGCCCTTTAAGTCTTGTGACAACATGTTTGACCTTCTTTTCTTCCTCGACATCCTCATAGTCGAAGTACTTATCCAGAGCTTTAATCCACTCTAGAAGCTCTTCAACATCTAAGTTCCCTTCATACATAGGAATCTCCATTTTTTCCCTGGCACCTATCCTAGCAACAGCCTTGAATAGACATTCATCTACAACATCTTCAACTACAACTTCTTCTTCGTGTTCAGCTTCACTTTCACTGTCAGCCTCACTAATATTCCTAGTGTCGACTATGCGCCTCTGTATTGTCTCCATGGCATCAAGCCTAGCATGTAGTTCACGCATTTCCCTTTCCACTATTGCATCAGGCATTGGTCTGTCTCTTCTTCTTGGTGGCATCGCTGAGAAATATTCCTCTGTCCCCTGCTATAGAAAGCAAAGGCTTATTCTGGGCTCTAATACCACTTTGGTGCAGACTCCCAAACCCTCAGGTCCAAGGTCTGCGTAGGATCACTCTATGTCTTCCCTTTGAGTCTAATTGACTCTTTGGTTTCCCCTTGAGAAATACCTTTCACACACAATTGTGTAACCACAAGTCCTTATGGGTGTGCCCACGCGATCAAACACGAAGCATCAACCCAAATCACCTGACCCAAAATAGGATCGTGCCCTTCACTAATTCAGGACTTCGGGTTTCATGATCTCGCGATCCCTGTTGTCGAGGGTTCCTATCTCTACAACCTCCAAAACCCATATTTCCGAACTCCGATGCACTCAGAAAAGGTTGACTTCCCAACGGGCTTCTCACTTCATCGGGATTTCGGACTTCACGATTTCACGAATCCAGATGCAAGGCTCCTAGTCCTTCAACCTATGAACCCCGAAATGGTCAACAGAGTTTGACTCCACCGGGCGACAAGTACACCACCTGTCACTCTTCTCGGATTTCAAGACTTTCGCTCCCAAAGCACTGCCTTCTCCATTTCCCGACACCCGAAGTGTCAAAATCCTGAAACTCCAATCCAATTTTTGTCACAACTCGCGACTTCAGGATTTTCAATTCACTGCGCTCAACTCCTCATCGTTAAGATCCCCAAAATGCTGAAATGATCTGATGGCTTGTGAAAATCACAATCAATGGTCCATGTTAATTCTGGATCCTAGAGTGGAAAGCTTGTCTGCCTCTAACCACCCTGTAACTTCCCTAGATCCTACAGTCCTCGTGATTTCGTGAATTCCCCACAGAGAATTCCAACCGCTCGTTGCTCCTTGATAACTCCTACGAAATAAACCAAGGTTCTTCCACTGGAACTTAACTTCTATTGGATGACTTTGACCCTTGTCTCCCTTCGAAGTAGTTCAACCTTGTCCTCCTTTGAACACTTCAACGGCGCTACCCCTTCTGAGCTTTCTTTGAAATTTCAAGTCTTCGAAAAAGACTCTTGCATGCACTCCTTGCGGCAATCCCTCAAATACTTTTAAGTATTTGAATTCTTGACTCTATGCACCCTCCTGCAACAACAATCCTTCAATTCACCCCTTAGTTGATAAGTTCTGAGCTTTCAACCAGCCTGTGCACACCTTGCACGGCTTCTGTGCTTCACCTTCACTTCTACGGGAATGAGAACAATGGTATCTCTCCTGAGATTTCAGAGATAAACTATGAACCTTCGTCAACACACCCCTTGCGGATGTTTCACTGCACTCCTTGTAGGAACTCTCACTCAGGAAGAGAAACAATTGAAACTCATTCACTCCCTTTCTCAGACTTCATATACTTAACATGAAATCATACATTCAACACAGAATAACAACAAAGGCATAAACAGAAAGAATAAACAACTCTAAGCATACCATTCACCATGTGCAAACAGAAAACATCATAACACCATGAAATCTTACTCAAAGCTTCATATATTAATTCAAAGCTCCTGTACATGGGGTTTTCTCTACAGCTCTCTGCTATCTCTCTATGCTTATGTGTTAATAATACAATGATACAATGTGAGGGTGTCTATATCCATTTTACCTCCTACTCTCTAAACTGTCCAATCTATTAATTTCAAACCTACCTACTTTCATTTACTACGCATAAATGCCTTGATGTTTTCAGATGAGAGCAATCGCTCAAGATCTGTTTACAACCTCCAAGATATAAATGAAAGTACACCATATTTCTAACTATTACATTAATATCCACTCCTTTAAACTCTCGAAACATTTCAAAATGTGAAAAAATGCGTGTTGTGCTTTCCAACTGTCTTCCCCTTCACACTCGCTTGACTACTTACGATGCTCCTGCATCAAAGTACAAAGGTTACGAAACCAAAGGAGCCATAATCAAACTATGATTTCCATTTCCAAATCTACTTGGCAGGGACTAATCTGCCATGCAGCCCTTGTTATATATGCAATGAAATAATATATGAACCATATGAGAGAAATATGACAAATGAACAAAGTGGAGCTTGAACAAGCTAAGGTAAATAGTGAACAAAGAACTATAAAATATATTTGAGCCATAGGTTGTAAGGATATTTTTGTAGTGATCTCAAAGCTATGATATTTTATATGCAATCCAAAGCGTTGTATGTTGATGCAGTTAATATTATGGACCTAAATCCACTCTTGTACCTTATGTAGCCATACTATACATACCACAGTTTAAACAATAGTTGTCTTTTTTGCACATTCATTTGTTAGTTATTTTACTAACAAATAAAAATTATATGCACTCATAGCTCAAGTTATGAAGAAGATGGTCTATATCAACTGTAAGGCAAAGAAATTGGTGCTAATTGTGCATTGGCAACAATAATTGACTCTATCAGACTATGTCATTGAAGGTATGGATACTTAAGTTTCTCTAGTTTAACTTTACTACATAAATTGAATATCGTATGTTAGCACTCTGTAAATTTGTTTTGGCTAAGAAAACAAATGAAAAAGGTAACCTACAAACCACTTTGGAGCTGGGTACTAGCCTACTCAGCACAGAGAGGGCTCTCTCATGTCACTTGGTATCTAACAGATAAGTTTTCTTTAACAAGTCGATGGCTAGGTTTTGTTTCTTTGAAAGGGTTTTTTATGATTTCGTAGGGAAGAAAGGGAGGGATACTTAGGGCTATGGAGTCAAACTTCTGAAAACAAATGAAAGCAAAAAAGACAACTAGCCGACCATAGTTTTTTCCACCCGCCTCATCACTATTTATTAAAGGCTACTCTCTTACTATTTTTCCTCAGACTTTTTTGTCCTGAAGATGGATCCTGTTATGGATCCGAAACGTCGACAACAAGCTGTCAACAACACTGTGGTTCTTCTGACAAATTCTGAACAAATTTCTCACCACAGAAACCTAAATGAACAACAAATGAAATCACTGACTGGTAGGTAGAAATATCCAGAGGATAAAGGCTAAATGAGGTAATGAGTCTAAATTATAAATTCAAATTTGCAGGGTGTAAGAAGAAATGAGAGTAGATAACTACACCAGAGCATCAAATAAGATGAATTTTGACCTAGTTAGGAAGAACTTAACACAGTTTAAACTTCTTAAGTCGAGAGCATCACAAGATGAATTCTAGACCTTTAAATATCTAATTTAAATAGAACATAATGAAAATGAAATCAAGAACATGGGAAATACATACGAAGAAAGCAGACGATATACCACCATTAGAATCTTTTCGTAGAAAGTTCAGGACATTTTCATGTGCATTCCATTGAAATTCATAAAATTACATTCAAGTTTCAAATAGTTATTTTTCATTCTCTTGCACTTCTGCCAACGCCCCATACATTTGTAACTCCTAACATTTATACAAACTCGGTTCCTTCAATTTGAAACCGATTACAACAAAATCGGAAAGAAAACGTTTCATTTTGAAACTGATTAAAATAGAAAAGAAACTGTTTTGGTTTGAAACTGATTACAAAATAGGAAAGAATTGTTTCGGTTTGAAACCGATTATGAAAATAGGAAAGAAACCATTCACAAAATCTGGGGTTCAGCCCTTTTGGTAGTTCGGTCATTTTCTTCGCCCTTTAACTCTACTTCGACCTTTCATATGATTTTCTATCTTTTATTGAAATATAGACATCATCTACTAGGCCCTGGAAAATTGATTTTTGTCTTACCCAACCGGATTATTTCCTTCCACTGCAAATCAAAAGTAATGTCGTAATCCGTCATCTCCTTTATTAGAATCTCCAAGTCAATTCAAGAAGCATATGACATGACTGGCAGTCCAAGTTTGATTGTTTTGAACTGATTCAGAATCTCAAAGTCGGTAATCAGCTGGTCAACTAAAGTGGCTCCTTTCAAACTCTCCTCCAGGGTTTCAAACTTAGAATGATCCATTTTGGAGTGAGTCAAATGAGTATTGTATTCTTCCTGGTCATACAATTTTCCCTTGCCATCCCAAAATGGTGGAAGACCTTTGATAAACAATTCTTCAAACAAATCTTTAAACTCATGTACACCCTACTCCATCTGTGTTGCTTTAGTTTGAACTGGTTTCAGAAGGTTATGTTTGGCGATAACCCTTCTAGCCCAAATAATCAATGTAGTTTTTCCCTTAACTCCAATGATTTGAAGGTCTGCAATAGGAACAGAGTTGAGTAAATTTATGGCGTTTTGGGCCCATTCTGATGGATTTTTGGCTAAGTTTTCACTCACAAAAGTACACTTATGTCTGGATGTAATGGATATGTTGTCTCTATCCTTAATGAAATTCAAATATGATCTGAATTTGGTAGCTTCAGCAGCTATATAGTCTCAAATAATATGTTTTTCCCCCTGTAACAAACCTTTGCCTCTTAACCTCACTTTGAATTTGTTTATTCTCTCTTGCAAGATTGCATTCTCCTTTTGAAATTGAGCTATGCGTTCATCTTTTCCATGCATCTCCTGCTTCAATTTCTCTATACTTTCCTTCAATCCTTTGATTTCTCCTTCCTTCAAGCCAAATTGTGACATAGCCTGAACAATTTCTTCAGTATTTGATCCAATTTCTGCAGTAGGAGCTAAAACCATAGCCTTATTTAGCAATTATGTATTTTCATGTGACCATTTCACCTTTTCTTGTTCCATCTGCAACACCTTATCTTTGTAATATAGTGTCTCTTGATGAAGTGTTGTCTTTTCATGTTCCAGAACTACTAATTTTGTTGTTTGTGGATGCTCTGTGGCAAGCATTTTCAATCTCTTCTTCAAACTTTGAATTATTTTGTCTTTCTCATATAATGAAGACTTCACCCCTTGGGAACCTTCAGACTCCAACCTCTTGACCTGAGTTTTCAAAGCTTTGTTAGATGCCTTTTCTTGCCTCAATTTTCTTTCCAATTTTTCTGCATAAGATGACAATTTTGAATTCTTCAAGTTCATACTCAAGTTATCAGAATATAACATGTCACTAGTTTTCCTATGGAATTTGACCTTTTCTAGGGCACTTATGTTGTGATATTTTATCTTTATATCATAAACTTTGTCTTCTTCTGCAACTGCGATGTTAAAGGTCTTATTTTGAACATATCTTACTATGAATAGAGAATATTTATGCTTAGAGATTGTTTCCACTTCAAGGAATAAATCCTTAATCTCACCCAAAGCTATATTTCCCTTCTCAGCATATTTTTTTGCCAAATCTTCCCTAGACTAATAAGTTGACCCCGATTTTTTATCAAAAATATATTTCTTAGTGTAAAAGGTTCTTGAGTTGCCCTCACTTTGGATTTTATTTCCTTCTTCAATCTCTACAGTGCTAATACCACTTTCCACCATATTTAGATTTGCTTTATCCTTGGACTCTTCATATTCTAAATCCACAACCTGTGTTGGTTTTGTAACCTTCATATTCTTTTTGACAGTCTGTTGGTCATCAATGTCCATAGCCTCTGGAATGATTCTTTTGCAGTAAACACTTGTTTTAGGAACTTTAATCATCGGCTTCTAAGGACCTTGTTGTGTTTGAATTGGTTGTAGGCTCGCATGCACATCAACATAGACTTCTAGATTAGCCAACCTATCAAAACATTCAACGTGTTCATGCTCATAAGGAGCATTTGTATTCATCTTCCTTCTTTTGGATATGATCTTGTGTGGATCATACTTTCTTCCTTGTAACTATGCAAAACCAAACTCTTTGAGCTTTGCTTAAACCTAAGATAAACATGATCTGGACTTGAAAATAAAGGGGCCAATGACAAAAGGGAACTTAATTTTGGAGGCTCTATGCAACTTTATGAAATGCTTTGTTTCAAATATAATTCTCTTCCTGATGAATTCAAGGGAACAGATTCTAGGAGTTAGAAAAACAGGCAATAGGTAAGGAGATTCATGACAACCATAAACCAAAATTATTGTTGAATGCATGAATAATACCCAATCTCCCACTTTGTTCTCTGGATTTGGTTGTAGATAACTTCTCATGTCATCTAGAACTCTAGGCAGGCTAGTATTGAAAATCAGACTATAAATCCTGGACATAACTTTGTTAATGAAGACGAGAAATGTAATTCTTTTGCATTCAGTTGACACAAATGTTTCTTCAGGAAATTCTTTGTTGTTACTTTCTAGGAAAAGTTTCAACAGATAATTATAGTATTTGAAATGCCTCAGGGAGTGGAAATTCACTAGTTGTTTATGAATAGTATCAGCTAGGAAATTATCAAAGTTAATACGGACTGACAGACTAGACTCGGACTTGAAAAAGTTCAAAAGAAAACTGAGTGTGACTTCCACCACATACTTGTCACTGTCTAACCCTAAGACTTGACTCAATAAGGAGAAAACCCATTGGACTTCAATGACCATTAGATTGACATTCAATGGCACAGACAGACTTTCTGAAAACTGTTCAGGTTTGACAATTTGTTGTAAAAACAAGCTTCAGACTTCTAATGGACATTCCCTATATACCCTAATCAATTTCTCTTCATTGAATGGTTCATAATTTGTAGAAAAAGACTCTTGTATACCGATGTATTCTCTAATTGACAGAGCGTCTATCCTACACAAGACATGGGACCCTTGTTTATTGACAATCACCCTTTCTTCATGAGAATATCGTTCGGCGCACCAACCTACAAATTCAAGAAAAGGGAAAGAAATTTTGATAGCATAGGGTACTATGGTGGCCTGGACTACTTCTAGGAACGATATAATTTTACCAATTATATCAGACAAATTACTTATGGATACAGAGATAGGGGAAATGGTGATTTCAACATCAAAAACATTTGTGTCCCTGTCAATTAGGGCTTCTTCTATTGTTGTAGAGTCTTGTTCTGTCACTGAGGTTATAATGGAATCCATGGTTATGATGTAAATACCTGGAATCGAGCATAAATGGTGTGCAGATGGTGTATTGTTGGGATGCAAGTGGAAAACGGTGGTCACGCCAAGGTTCTAACAGTTCCAGTATTCGAAAGAAATAATCAAATGAAATAAATCAACTGACGACCTTTTATACTTTTCAACTTTACGGGGGTGTGAGAAAGTGGTTTTGAGGAAATCCGCCTTTCGTTCTGCAATGCACCTGGTGATGCCAAGTACCCTCAAGAAAAAACTATGGTTTAAATTGTGGGACCACTTTTAGGTGTTATCCTCCGCGTAGCTTTAACCTCTGCAACTATTCTCGACCGTTGATCTCAGCAGATCACGATTCATGACTTTTCAGGCCTGATCAACTTAGCGCTTCCACCAAATTTAACATTTTCTGCCATCTTTAGACCTTCTCTTATTTTACCTAGATTCTAAATCAATTAGCGCGTCTGCAATATTTTTGGAAACTAGAAAGGGTTGAACACTGTAATTGTGAGTTTTATTTGATCAATAGAAGTTTGACTAAAATTATTTGGAATGTTGTTCCAGAGGAAGCATGGGGTGATCACAAATCTATTGTTAAACAATTGCATATATTTGGAAGCATCTATTATATTCATATTCCAAAGGAGAAACACAACTCAAATTTCTCTGATAGAGTGCACAAGTGTATTAATTTTCTTGGATATGAGGAGCGGTCGAAGGCAGATTTCTTATGGGACTTGGAAAATCAGAAATTTGTAATAAAGCATTTTATTTTTTTGATGAAGCATGCACAACAGAATTTGAGAAGTATGTTGATGCAAAAGATATCATTGTTACTAACACTCTTGAAATTCTACCTTAATTTGGATAATTAACTAAATAATCTACTCGAATTCCAAGGACACCCAAGTGGTTGGTGAAGATGGTTAAGATTTTGTTGTAGAACTTGAAATGTATGATAGATTGAGAACTAGAAGACAAAAGTAGATAGAGAGTGCATAGAAAGTAAAGTTGAGCTTAGAAGAAGCAAGTGATTGGAGTCACCTTTAGTTAATTATGCATTGATGAGTGAAAGTTTTTGTGAAAAAGAACTGCATACATATGAAGAGAACAAAGAAAGTTGAGTAATGTGATGCCATGTAGTCAAAGCTTGAAGTTTTTAGAAAAAATAGAACTTAAAGTTTGGTTGATCTTATAGCAGATAAAAAGGCAATTAGTTGCAAATGGATTTTTGAAGCTAAGTATAAGTATGATGGTACCAATGAAAACTAAAAATAACAATTAGTAGAAAAAGGATATGTGTGAAAAGAAGGAATTGGCTATGAAGAAAATTTTGCACATATAGCTGGCCAAGTTTGTCCCTTATGATCTATTTCCATAATTCATTTCCCTATGTGGACTTAAGAAACCACTTTTCTACCAAGGTAAGGCCATAAGTGGTCAAATGAGTATTAATGCTAAGTCATCCATTTTGTGGTTTCCTAGTGCACACCAACCACTTGACCATAGGTAGACCTTTTACCCTTTATTCTTCACCCAAAAGAGATCTTTTAAGATAGAGTTTTATTGTAGCCCTACTGGTTGGGAAGCCAAAGAGACAAATAATATATATGCATTAAACTGGAAATATTGTCCCCCACTTGGATTTTGGCTACTAAGGAAAGGTCCTAACTATTCTAGTATTCAAGTTTGACTGTAAGCTTATTAATAACCCAGTTTCACATCTGATTTCAAGTCATGTCAATGCTAAATAGAATACCAAGATACTTGGTAATTTCCCCACTTTGAACCCATTTCCATTAGGAAGGAATCCACCCTAGGTGATCGTCTAATCCAATAAGTATCATATAGGTTTTCTCCTCTTGTAGTATCTCTTTAGAAGCTTTACAAAAGGTGTTCATAAGCATAGTGGGAGTTGATTAAATATTATTAGGGAAGGCCAATAACTTTACCTTAGTAAACTACATTTTATAATAGATAACACAAGACATCATATGTGAGAACATATAAATTAGGGGCTATAGGGTAGCCCTGCGTCATTGATTTGCTAAGAGGAATAAGATAAGTAAGGGATCTATTAACACACACAATAACCAAAGCATTGGAAAAGAGACTATTTACATAATATATGAACTTTGACCCAAAGCCTAGCCGCTCAAGCATGTGGAGAATGAATTTCCACTCCAACTTTTCATAGGCCTTGTAATAGTCCAAATTTAGACACATTCCTTTGAAACCTCTCTTTTTGTCCAGAAAAAATCCAAACATTTAACGATGGAAATAACTCACAAAATTCTCTTCCTGGTAGTATTTCAAATACAAAAATCTTCCACCATATAAAGATAAATCTAGATCTTGATGTAGACACTGGAAACTTTTAGTTTGATGATATGAAAGATAATTTTTTCGAGCATGATCGATTTGGAAGCCTAATTTTGTCTAATGAATATGAGCCTGAAAATCAGAAACCTAATCATGATCTCCTTGCTAACAAATATAACCATAAGGTATCATAGTTATATAATCAACCTTGTCCTAAATATGATAAATACTCTTAGGTAATTACTCTTGGTAGTCCAAAAAATGTTTTGGACCCTTATGCCATTCGTGATTTTATTTATGATGATCCCTTAGGAACCTACCATTTGGATGAAATTTGCTTCCCAGAAGAAAGTGAGAAGATGCCTAAAGTTCCCAATGATGGATATAATCAACTTTGGGTTTCCCCCAAAGACAGTTTGCTAAAGACTGGTTCACACTTCTCATTAGCTAATTCAATACATCTTGATAACTTTTTATACAAGAAGGATGTTAAGGAAAGTGTTTTTTAGCTTAATATTGTTTCAGTGAAAGCTCTAATTTTTGCAACGCCATCATAACCCAAAAATTAACTCCCTTTGACCTAAGTTGTCCTCTAGTTTATGATGGTTATCTTGAGTCTTGCACTAAAGAGAGGATATGTTCTAACCATGTTATTCTAATTGAGATAGATAGTCATACTACTTAGCTTTCATCTTGTACTAAAGGAGGAAAATTGTATCGTTGAAGCATTTTTTGGGTTTTCATGATCAACATGCAAGGATATTTAGGATGGATGGACAGTACATGTTCCATGATCTGGAACAATGCCTAGAAAAAAGGAGGCATAGTACAACAACACTATTCATGGAAATTTTTCTCAGTTCATTTCACCTTATTCTAGGAGGACCCCTAGCAGTAGATGCATGAACTAACACTTCATCAATCCCTACAGGAAGCCAAGGTTTCTTTCACTCAATATAAATAGACTCGTATCTACCATTACTGGATGCAAGGCGAGAACATAAAAAGTACTAAACAAATGATATATCTCAATAAATTATCACATAGCAAACCCTGCATTAATAAATAATCACACAAAAATTCATAAAACATTAAACATAACTAGAATTGATGGTTATATAAACTATGCTGAAAGGAGAAATCACGCATGATCTGATGAATTGGTTGACAGTACAGTTGGAATGGTTGACATTGTGTGTTTCTCTTTAGCAGTATGACCCTATGTTAGTCTTGATCTTCCCTCAATTGACAAAGAAATATCTTAAAGTACATGCCAAAATCATTCAACCTCCATAAATATCTAAAAAATCAATACAAGTCATATTTGTAGTGCATTATTTACTCTAAGATGCATTTTTATGAGTGTGTCAGAACATACATGAATGAGCTCCTCTTGGTTTCGAGAATAATTTATTGGAGCCACACGTCTAATATTTGATCAAACTACCTCCCTTGATTTGAAGTAGCAGCAATGAAGTCAACATTGACTTTCTTGTTGCTCCGTTGGATCGAGGGAGTTTTGCTCCAAGATTAAACAGCTCCAATAAATGATTATCTACTGAACATGGCCAACCACATGAAGGTGGGAGTTCTTATGCTCACCCCCTGCGCCCGCGCCCACCCCCCCCTCCCCCCCTCACATCACTCTCAATTCCCCAATACCCAGCATATAAATCTATTGAAATAGTTACAACAAAAACAAACATATATACATACCAATATTGACAATTGTTTACAATGAAATAAAATGTTTCCTTGATCCATTTGGAGTGAGCTCAATTCTCCTAAGAGAAAAGTAACAACTATTCAATATCATACACTACACTAAAGCATTTAACATCTAAAAACTAGAGAATGGAAATTGATGTGAAAAGAGGCTTTATTCTATTCCATCATATGACTTGGTTGGAGTATTAAAATGTACCTGTAAACATCATAGAACTCATCCCACTTTTATATATAAGTGAAAACATGTTATTTTTCCGATATTTAATCATAAACTCACTCAAAATACTAAAATTAATGCTTTGGAAAATAATAGGTCTAAACTCATATGTAATCATGAAAATGGTCTTAATGTAAGGCTGTAGGAAAGCGCAATATGGTGAAAAGTGAAGTAAAATGTTGGTAAAAGAATGACATTTTGGCGACCCAACAAGTAAAAAAAAGTGTTTCATAGAAAATAGATTTCATATTAAATAATTATTAAAATATTCATGTACATCATCATTTAGTACTTTTAGTCGCCCTCTTCTTCTTAGGTCTATAGTTCCTAATAATTTTATCAATATTTATGCATGTGTTCTATGGGTTCTCTTCAAAATCTGATTGTGACTGTGTCCTCTCACGCAGAGCACGCCTAGTCGCAGGGTACTCATGGGGTAATGGAGGCCGTTGTGATGAGGCATCACCTACAAAAGAAAAAAATACAAAATTTAGATGGTCAATTTTTAAATATCATTGAACTAGTTCAGTAATATTAAAAAAAAAACATGTAATGTCATTATTTACCTAGTGCACTGGCTGGCACCGTTGGAATGGTTTCCCCCATGTGCTCCTCTTCAACTGTATGAACCTCAAGTACAACATTATCTATCATTGAGACCACAAGCTTTATAAGGAAAATCATAAATGTATAAGTAAAAAAAAAATAGAAGTACAAAATGTATAACTACGAAATTATTAAGTATATGATTAAAATACAACCATATTATCGTCATATGTCAGCTTGGTCATAGAACCATCATGGCGTTGCACCCCCATGGAATATTGGGACTGCATGGAAGAACCATCTTCTGGTTGCAAACTGCTATCAACGCACTGCTCTCCAATACTAGTGTGTTCGTTGACAATGTTGCTCCCCTGATTAAAACAAAGTTGTAAAACAATAAATTTATCGATGATATCCAACATGATTGTATTATATTAGTAATAAATTTTAATGTGGATTGATTTTATTTACCTTATCCTGCAAAGTGATTCTTGGTAACTTCCCCAAGCTTTTTCGGTGTTCAACTACAGTTTTATAGCCGTACTTGTAACCAAGCTAGAGGTCTTCCTCCGTGGTTTTAGTACCAAACTCGTCACCCTGCATTGCATAAGAGTATGTATTTTTAATGTTATTCGTTGCAATTACCTAAAATTTTTAAGGCGATACAAATAAGATATTTAGGTACTTACAATTTGTGATTGCAACTTTAAGTAGATGCCCTGGCCTAGCCTGTGTTGGCCACATTTGGAAAGCCTTGCTTTTGTTTCCTTTGACGTGTCAGTCAACATATCATCAAAAGTTTCAAGTATGTTAATATATACCGCAATTTTATTTACATCTAAAAAAAATTGAAGGTATTGAACTAAAATTGTAATTTACCTTCAGGGACCAGAGGATGTTTTTCCTTCATTTGTCAATTTCTTCTCTTTTGCGTCCTCAATGAGGGCCTTCGACTCCCTCTCTAGAATCATTAGAGGATTCTTGTACCTATCGTTTTGTTTCAAGTTCTTTCTATATGTTTCTTGCGTATATTTTAAATATTGGCCAGCTGCGGCGGTGGCCAAGGTCTTATTAAATGTGTCTACACCAAAAAGGATTTCGAGACAATCCATCAATTCTTTTTTGAGGTTGGAATTCTGGGAATTCCACCTCTCTCATATGGTGGGCCCAAAAATCAGCAACACCTTATTCTCCAAGGACCTATAAAAATCGTTATTCCCTACATGAAAAATGATTATGTGATTATTAATTTAAAATAATATTTTATATGATTTATATTTGTCTACATAGAGAACATGAAACAATTAAACTTTTAAAAACTACCTAGGACTTTAACTTGTTTTAATGGAAGTCCTTCCTCATTGACCATAAATGTGCCCTTAAGGGTCTCTGTGCTGGTCACACGTCTTGCTTTAGGAAAATCAACCATATAGTTGGTCAAATCATCGACCTCATCTCTGTCACCGCCTCTAGAGCCTGTCTGTGTGGCTGCTTCCTTGATGTGCATGTCATGGATCCCACCTAACGGTGTGGAAGGTGGAGATATGAATAGTTTCATCCTGGCATATTTACGAAGGCCTGCATCGAGACCCTATGGCATCTGTGCAGCACCACTACTACCGACACCATGCATGTCGATGTCAACAGGATCCAAAAATCTCTATATAAGAAAGAAAACATTTTTTTGTTTAGATAATGTCAAAGTTAAAAATCAAGATTTCATAATTGATCTTATGACATAAAAATAAAACCACTTGAAATTATGGTTATTACCTTATATGTCTNAGAACAAAAACATTTTTTCATTTAGATAATGTAAAAGTTAAAAATCAAGCTTTCATAATTGATCTTATGACATAAAATTCAAACCACTTGAAATTATGGTTATTACCTTATATGTCTTAAGCCTTGTCATAACTTCTTTGATCATTTCTTCGACCTTAGGAGTTTGATCTAGAATATCTAACAAGTGAGCTAGTTCCTTGTTTGCTTTATTGATCTTTTTTCTAATTAAAACCATAGGGTCGAGGGATTCATACAAATCTCTTTTACCGAGTGAATCATCATTAACATCATGTCCCGCCAACTACATATTCAACAAAATAAATGATAATGCAGTTATCTAAAAAAATAAAATAATTGATCGCCACATAAATTAAATGCAAATTAAATGCAATTCGAAAATTGTTGTTTGTTTACCTCTTCTAAGGCCGCTTTTGATTTACCACGATCATCCTGCCACATTACAATAAAATTAGAACCGTGATCATTATCATGAGAAATAAATTCAAATGTATGACAAATCCTCCCTCTTTATTGACATCCAAGGAGAAATGTTATTGTTGATAACAAAAATAGACCAAACTGAGTAAACACACTGAAGCTCTCCAAATGGATTAACACCATAAAGAACATAATGAAAATCATAAAACATAAGAGTCATTGCTTACAGGTTGGGTAAATTAGTATACGTACCACCCCTATAATAGCAACATATGTATCTATTCGATTCAAATTGTAATCAATCAATAACTCTTCCCCTACAGCTATTGATTTTATTGCACATGTGAATACATGGTTTCCTTCACGCCCCTCAAATACGCAATTGTGTCACTTATTTTTGGTCGTGGGTCGTGTACTGTTTATAAACCCTACAATATTCCCCGTTGCTTTTGGCCTTCCATCAATATAGATAGTTTCTTTTTTATTTTGATCATTGTCTTTTAGTTGTATATAATTTGCAGCCAAGCCATACCTTCGCATACTTTTTGTATATTGGACTATTCGTATCCAATCTTTGTAGATATAACAGGGTTCAACATACTCCATCAATTCAGTTAATTCATCATAACAGACCTTTATGCCATCCATGGAAAATAGTCCCAAACCATGTAATGACGATGGAGCAATCTGGTATATCCTTTCATTTACACAAAAATCAGTGTTTATTTTAGGCAGATCCTTGGGTATCCATCATTTCACTATATGTTTATACCTCAAGGGCACCTTGATGTCGTCTATGCTCTCATGATCATAAGAACATGATCCCCCTTTCACAAGAAAAAATTCCATGCGTCTATGGAATTTTCTTCTAATATTCTCACCTTTAGTTGATCTTGGCTTGTTAGACCTACTAGATGTCTCACTTTCCTATATTCTACCTGAACTTCCCTCACTCAATGAATATATATCTGACAAATATTAGTTTGTTTGTACGTCCTATAACACTATTAATGATAGAAACAGTCATTCAATCAAGATGTAACACTAGTTCATTACTAGTATCATGTTGGTATCACAGTAATCTCATAATGATTACCATAGTGTTACTCTTTCGCAATTGTATTATACGCTATTACTATTGGTATACAATCTGGGCATTATAGGGGCATGTTTGGAGTCAAATGACACATGCTAACAAGTGGCGGTAATAGAACACGATGTTAGTTGGAATACCCTGGAACTGATGCCATTAAACACAGACTCAATCATAAGGCCAACTAATGAGAACAAACAACACACGCTAATTAATCTAGGAGTCAATCATGCAAACAAACCAACTTTGTACTACGACTAGACCATATTTATTTGAAATTATTCATGTAACATATTTCATTGACTTATTGTGATCTTGGTCTCTCTTGGAAGTACTTTCATTGACAATGCCAATGCTCTTTTCTCCTTTAGTCGACCAACCTACTTTAGTGTATTCATAATGAAGATGGAAGAGGGTGATTCAATCCCAAACAACTTGTTGAAATTCAAAAAGGAATCCATGGTCAATTGTTAACAATTGCTAGAGATGTAGATAAGATAAGATAATGTTATTAATTTCCAACAAATGACCACAAAAGTAGGTCAATGGGACTAAAAGATACATCCAATGTAAATACAATGTGGAAGCGTAGAAGAAACTCCTAGATAATGTTGAAAGCTAGAAATCGAAAGAAAATCCACCTAAGGACTTAGAATCTATATATCCAAGAAGAAACCTAGTTGCCTTTTCAATAATATGCACCAAGAAAAAACGCCTTATCTAAAGAGGATTGAACAAAAGAGGACATACAACCAATTTTAAACTCTTAGGGTTGTGACACAACAAGCACTAGTGGAGGCACAAGAAGGGAAATATGGCATGCTTATGTTTTACTCTAACATTGGCGTAAGGGTATTCCCAAGGTCCACACCTAGGTAGTAAGAGAATACGCGCAAGAGAACTAGGTGCAAATAGGGATGCAAATGAAGTGTGAGAGTTGATGTAGGTGTGAAGGTGTAGGCTCTATTAGGGCCAAGATGACTTGGTTTGGTGAACCCATGGATGTTGAGAGAAGTTTCAAAGGGGTTTCTCTAGAGTTTCGAAGGGGTTTCAAAGGGGTTTTCGAAAGGGGTTTCTTTGGAGTTTAGAAGGGGTTTTCGAAAGGGTTTTCTCTGATTAAAGAGATTTGCATTTTATGAGAAGAATTGTGCATGTTTTCTAGTCCCTAGGGTTACAAATGTTCAATTTGGCCTTAAGCTGGATGTTCATATTAGTAGGAAAAAATCACTTCACACAAAAGAAAACATAGGATACAGGATAATTCAAGTTTATGCCCAATTTGAATTCGAGTGTGCAGAGGTACTCACCATCCTTTCCCTCTCCCTCAGTCTCGATGTCGCCTTATCAATTTCACAAATCCTTTCCCTCTCCCTCAGTCTCGGCGTCGCCTGATCAATTTCACAGATGTCCCTCGACGGTCTCATGCGCAGGTGAAACTATTTCTCTCCCCTAGATATCGGAATTGCCTAATCTCGACGGTCTCACGCAAGTGCAACTATTTCCCTCCCCTGAGATCTCCAAATTTCCTTATCTCGACGGTCTCACGCATAGGTACAGGTATCATTAAAATGAATAATAGAGTGTGAATGGGATGGCATGGTTCTCGGTTCGGTTTTGTTGTATATAGTTATGTTATAACATATATCACATGTATGTTGCATATATGTTATAACATACATGTGATATATGTTATAAAATTATGTTATATATGTTATACATAAGAGGTAGTGGTTTAAAGGTTATAGTTTTTAATAATTTTAATGATTCGAGGTTATAGTTTTTACAAGGGTTAGGGGTTAGGTATTAGGTATTATAAGGGTTTAATGTTATAGGGGTCAAGGGTTACAAACATTGGGTATTAGGCATTAAATTCAAGCATCATTATAAGTGTTAGAAGTTATACAATTATAAGGGTTTGAGAGTTATACTCTAGAGTTTATGAGGGTTACAAGCTATAATGTTAGGGGTTAGGTAGGAGTTAGGCGTTAGGAATTATACCTATTATAGGTTAGGGGTTATAAGAGTTATAAGGGATAATTATTAGGGGTTGGAGTTTATGTTAGTTTTGTGGGTTGTAGAAGTTAGATGTTAAGTGTTATATGGTTCATAGGTTAAATATTTAGGTTTATAGGGGTAAGGGATGTTAGGGATAATAGAGATAAAGGTATATAAGTTTTGTAGGTGTTAGGATTTCTACAATTATAGGGGTTTGAGGTTATAAGATTTAATTAGTGATTATACTAGTTAGTGGTGATATGAGCCATATGGGATAAAAATTATAGTTATTTAGAGTAAATTATAGGTTATAAGGGATAAGGGTTTCATGTGATAAATGTTATAAGAATCAAGGGTTATGAAGATATAGAAATTAGCTTTTAATGATTAGAATTTCTAGAAATTATATGGGTTAGGATTTATAGGGGATCATGGTTATAAGTGTTAAGGAGCATGAGTCTATAGAGATCTTAAGAATGATAAGAGTTGGTGGTTTTAAGGTTAAAGTTTTTAAGAATTTC